>SJYO01026388.1:7759528-7796250 GCA_006410555.1 Capra ibex | reverse complement strand
TTTTTTTTTTTTTTTTTGGCTTGAGCGAATAGACGACGGTCTAGTAACTGAAATTCCAAACAAACAAACAAAAAACCTTCAGTATGTCCTTCTACTTTTTCGGGGTAGTAGTATTTCGTGTGTGACTTCATGTGTGAAGACCCATACGTTTCTTCCTATTCCGCTACTCTAGTACGCTCTGACAGACACAAACCTAAGAAACGAGGACTTCTTCCTTGTCGACAATCCCGCCACCTCGAGAAGAAACTCTTTCAGTTCCACTGGAGTCGAACTTGTAGGACTGTCAAACCACCTACTTCACACCTACCCCTCTCCAGATGACAGAGAGGGGGAGGAGTCCAGGAAAGAGAGGGAGAGAAGTGGTAAGTGATGATTATCAAATTTATATTATGGATGAAATAATTAAAAGTAAAAGATTCAACCATATTTTTTTTTTAGTCGATAAAGAGTTAAGTTTGGTCTTTTCAATATGACCCGTACAGAAGTATCCTAACCTCTTGAACTGAGTGACGAAGTTCATTATATAAACGAGAACTTTGAAAGTAGAATGGAATGAGAAAGAGAAGACACACAAAAATATAAAGGAAAAATAGACCTAAAATTTTATACCCAATACAATTAAAACGAAAACAAAAGATGTCTCAAAACTTTGTATACAAACTGGTGTAAAATCTAAATTTTGAATTTTTAGTCAACTCAAAATTTCTAGTATTTCTAAAATTCTAGTATAGTCTCCGTACTAGACCATAAAATCACAGGAGAAATGAATTCTGATTTTAAATTAGGTGTAACTTACACTTTCACAATCAACGAGTCAGTACAAACTGAGAAGCACTGGGGTACCGGGCCGAAGAGACAGGTACCGTAAGAGGTCCGTTCTTATGACTTCACCCAACGGTACGGGACGAGGTCCCTTAGAAGACCCGGGTCCCTAGCTTAGACCTAGAGGGTGTGACGTCCGTCCAAGAAATGAGTGACTCGGTAGGCCCTTCAGGGATTGGGTGGAAAGGAGGAGCGTTAAAAGGGGTAGATAAGCGAGTAGAGGAAGAACCAGAAAAACTTATATCTCTCTCACACTAAATTAGGATCGGTGACTTAAGGACCAGACTATAATATACGGTAACATTAAAAACTGTACACACGTGAAAACATTCACTGACCCTTAGTCACTAGTTTTGATCCATTTCCCATGTAAAGTAGTACAACCCAAAAACTTTCAAAACAAAATCGAAGAGTTGTAGGAACACATCATCTTGTCTATAAAATGTCTTTTCATTGATTGGACGTAGATTGTCTGTAGTTCTCCTTATACAGGTCGGTATTTTATAGATTTTGATTCTTACGGTCTAGAACTGTGAGACTCTAGAGATAAAAAATTTGACAGTCTAAAGAAAAGAATTAAATAAAAAATTAACCGTAAATTAACGAAATGTTACAACACAATCAAAGACGACATGTTTTTACACTTAGTCGATATATAAATATACTTTCACAATCAACGAGTCAACACAGTCTGAGAAACACTAGGGGTACTTTCCTCGGACAACCCGAGGAAACAGGTACCTTAACAGGTCCGTTCTTGTGACCTCACCCATTGGCAAGGAAGAGGTCCCCTAGAAGGACTGGGTCCCTAGTTTGGGTCCAGAGGGTGTGTCGTCCGTCTAGGAAATGATAAACTCGGTGGTCCCTTCGAGAGAAAGAGAGAGAGAGAGAGATGTATATATATATATATATATGTGTGTGTGTGTGTGTGTGTATGTATATATGTATATAGGGGAGGGAAAATTCGGAGGAAGGGTGGGGTCGGTAGGATGGGAAGATCTAGTAGTGTCTCGTGGTTCGACTCGAAGGAAAAGATATGTCGTCAAAGGACGATCGATAGATAAAATGTGTACATACCGTGGGGTAAGGTCATGAGAACGGACCTTTTAGGGTACCTGTCTCCTCGGACCTCCCGACGTCAGGTACCCCAGCGACTCTCAACCTGTGTTGAGTCACTGAAGTGAAAGTGAAAAGTGAAAGCACGTAACCTCTTCTTTTACCGTTGGGTGAGGTCACAAGAACGGACTTCTTAGGGTCCCTACCCCCTCGGACCACCCGACGGCAGATACCCCAGCGTGACTCAGCCTGTGCTGACTTCATTGTCGTCGTCGTTACATATATACAGTCACGATGAGAGAGTCAAACAGGGTAGAGAGGAAGACGAGGACACAGGTGCAGGCACTGCGATAGTGACGGGACGTTTATCCAAGTAGTCACAGTAAAAAGACCTAAGGTATATATACGTAATTATATCCTATAAACAAGAAGAGAAAGACTGAATGAAGTGAGATACAATGTCTGAGATCCAAGTAGGTGTAGCGAAATTTACTGGGTCAAAGTGAGGAAAAATACTGACTTATTTTAGGGTAACATATACACGTGGTGTAAGAGAAATAGGTAAGTAGCCAGTTACCTGTAAATCCAACGGAGGAACTCGACCGACAACATTTATCACGACGTTACTTTCAACTCCAAGTACTTAGACAAACTTAATCCAAAAGAGTCCGATATACGTCTCAACAACTTAGTAACCTAGTATCCTATAAAAATCAAAATCAAAAATTTCTTTGGAGGTATTTTATTACAGTCAATAGACTAAAGAGGTTAGTCTTTATGGTGGTAGTCTTAGGAAAAGAAGGAATATTAGTAGGGTCTACTTGAATTATCAAGTAGGGTCTACTTGACCTATCCGAAGGGATCGCTGAGTCTACCATTTCTTAAACGGACGTTACGTTCCCTGTGCACAAGCCAGGGACCCAACCCTTCTAGGGGACCTCTTCCCTTACCAATGGGTGAGGTCACTAATCCATACCCAACGATCGAAGGTATCAGAGGTCATTGAAGACCCGAAGGAGTAGTTTACGGATACGTGTCGAGATCTTGAGTATTAAATGAAAACTCTCTCGAGTTCTGAAGTTAAAAGAAAAAGAAAAAGTCGTCGTTCTGAAAAAGAAGTTCATTTAAAAATAAAATCCTTTTGTTTTATACACGAATAAAAACAAATCAGGACCGAATAATCATTGTGAAGAATACTTTATAAGGTAAAATATTTACGTGATATGGATTTACTGTAAAATTTTGGTAAAAGTTGGAAAAAATAACTCTATTGTAAATGTAATTTATTATTGTAGGGAGAATTTGTCTACTCAAAACTGTTTCTAGTTTTGTCAGAGTGGTAGTGTTGGTCCTATAATGAGGTTTTGCATCAGTTCGTGTGGGAAGGAAACTAAGGACGAGAAGGAAGACACGGTGAGATCTAATCAAAATGGACAAGACTTTAAAGTATCTTTATCTTATTGTATCATCATACGTCAAATTAGGGACCGTACAAAAACTCTAAGTAGACCAAGATATATGTGGTATCTAAACTAACTCATTGTAAGGAGAAGTACCTGTATGGTGTAAACATATTGTTAAGTGGATAGCTATTTGTGATTCAACAAAGGTAAACCCCCTCTATTATTTTAACAACTTGTAAACATACGTTCTGAAACATAGATGTATGTAAATTAATCTAATTACACGTAATAACCCAAGATACCATTGAGGTACAAATTGAAATTTTCTTTGAACGACTTAAATAAGGTTTTCCCAATACGGTAACATGTAAGGGTGACCGTTATTTATTTATTTTGTTCGAAATGAACAAGGTGAACGAGTTTTTCAATAGAACGTGAATCACTAAAAAAAAAATAATACGATTGGTAAGACCACCCATACATTAGTGTAGAGTAATACAAAACTAAAAGTAAAAGACTACTAATTAATAAAACACATTAAAAGTATATAAATAACCGGTAAATGTATAGAAGGAGACACTTCGTATATAAGTTAAAAAACAGGTAAAAATAAGGTGGTCGACTCCAGATTAATTAAATTCTTAAGAAATCTCAAGAGATCTGTGTTGAAGAAACAGTTTATGTACCTAACATGTCTAAAAAGTGGTAGATATCGAACGAAAAAATGAAAAATTTACCTCAGTAAATTCCTCGTAATTACAAATCAAAAGTACTTTAGACTAAATAGTTTAAAGGAGATCTCGGTCATGAAAAATTTAAAATTTTGTAATAGATGAAGTTCTAACACTTCAAAAGAAGATGTAAAAAAACAATGAAAATAGTAATGTATTTTCTGTATTAAAAGACGGTCCCAAAGAAAATAACATAAAAATCTAAAAAAACGTAAAGAAAGGTTAACCATTTCGATCATAAATCGTTTATAAAAATTACGTCGTTTGTAAATATTTAAAGTCTGATATGTAAACAGTAAATGTAGGTTAACAGTGTGTTTGTAAAATGTACACGAACTTCGTCATCTGAATTTCAGTCGTCACTATGTGTAGTATTCATCAATATGAGACACTATTAATAAACGATCTATTAAATATTGATCTTCATACTGACTGTCGTTAAGATTAATTGGGTTCCGACTTCAGAGTCCGGTTCACTCCACACAAACATAAAGTTTCCGGATTCTCCATTAAAGTTCGAAAGAGAATCCGTTTAAAAACAGGAGAGTCTCAGTCTTAAGACTTTTGTCATAAAATACTTCAGTATAAAGGAATTGACTTCCACGTATTTCTTAGATAAGACCTCAAAGTTTTCTTAAGGTAGAAAAAAAAAAAAAATTACTTCTGATAGTAACGGTTTCTTACAAATTTTGTTTAGAAAGAAAAAAAATTCAGTATCCAAGTATCGATTTTAAAAAGATTACTTAACTTGGACTTAAAGGCTAAAATGTCTGCTGATGTCTCTATGACCGGTGTATTTACCTTGTGTTGCAAGTGTGCGGTATTATTAACGGTGTTTAGGAGACTATACAACTGACTATCCCTCAGGGTAGTTTTGTGAAGGGGTTGTGTCTACCAGGAGTTGTCGTCTGTTTGAAGTATTGGTTAACCGTCTTACGGGTTTATCGTGACACACGAGTTTTGTCTTGAAAGGGGCCCACGTGTGACCACCCGTATGAGTCAGCACCTCAAGAAGTCGAGTAAGTCTACGTACGAAGACAAGGTTGTTCTTTTCCACATTCAACCGTCCATCCCGCCTCGTTCCCTCTTTGTCCCTCCTAGCGACTTTGTTTATTAAAACCATCGACGATCTTTGTAGAGGGGTTTAAGGGGAAAGTCTCGGTCGATGGGTCCTTGTCACCCGAGGAACGTTGGCAGAGTCCTTCAACAGTACCGACCTTCGTGACGAGCCCTTTCGGGGTCCCTCGGTCTACCGTACCTTCACGTCGTTGGGGGTACCCTCCTCGGTTTTTTGACAACAATTTTCGCTCCAGTCAACAAACGACGAGTTTTCGGTTTTTTCCCCGTTCTACCTGTCTTTCCGTTTGTTGGTCTCGCCCACCCCACCCCCCTCCCCTCCTGTGTCTAAAGAGAGGTCTCCAGTTGAGGAAGGTCGCTGTTAGTCACTCGACGTCTCTCCCCCGAGGTACGTCCTTGTCGTGAGAGTCGAAACTGAAAAAAGTTCAGTAGAACTTTAATCAGTACGTCACAAGACTAGTCACAGTAGAACTAATTCATGTCGAGATCAGAAATCTATGTTCTGTTCCAGTCAAACAAGGGTACAGGAACTCCGGATAAAAGTTTTAAAACCGTCGAATATAGTGTCGATGTCAGACCGGTAGTACATCAGTTGAAAAAGGTGGGTCACCCCAAAGTCATAGTTGGTCTGTCGTGTGTCCTATACCGAATCTTATAATAGATATCGGGAACTTCTTAATTTCAAGGAACTGAAACGACTTACTGATTTAATGATAATAAAACAGAACAGACAGACAAAGGGAAACGAAGACGTAAAAGAGTGAAGAGACTAACTTGATTAAGAAACTGATTTCGAAAAGATGTCTGTTTTTTCGTCTTTCTCCTGTACCCTCTTTTCTGGTATCCCAGACTGAGACAAAGTGATGACCGATACTCCAGAATACATCAATACAGAAAGGACAAGTTTATGTTATTTTAACGTAAGAAAATAAGATAAGTCTGAATTAACTAGTTATATTTCACACAAAATGGGTACACTTTAAAGCGTATGGAGTATTCATACGTGTACATCCTAAAGGGGAGGGAGTCACCAACCCTCCTTTTACCTGTAGGTATCAAAAATCAGTTTAAGGGTAAACAGAACATCAGGACGGAACGACTCTATTGTAGTAAAGGACTGGGTTCACGGACCTATGTTCATGAGAGTTAGTTAGGTCAGACACTTCCGATAGTAAAAGTAATTTGTAAAGAAGTCCTTACAGAGATTGAAAATTATAACAAATGAATAACTGAAGGTTTCATTCTCAAACATCAGAGGGAGAGAGGTGTACCTGACGAATCATGGGTTAACAAAAGACCTTTAGAGATAGACACTACTTAACGTACTCCTTCTACTCCATTATACTCCTTGGTTTAAGGTCGACATACCTTTGTTCTTTTTTAGTTCCATCTTCCTGTCGACGAGTGTGAAATTCAGGGACTCTTATTTGTTACTGACTTTCCATATGTGGAAAAGGGTTTTTAAGGGTCCGTAGAATACAACGTACTTCGTTTCGAGATCATTTTAAAAGAGTTAGGTTAAGATTGACATATCTACAAACACATCCTCCGAGTTGTTACGTACGAGACCTTTACAGTAATTGATAACAACAAACCACTATTAACTTGTAGACAAAGTACGTTAAACCTAAGAAGTATTCATAAAGTCACTCTCAAATTTTCTTGGTAGTAACCCCAATGAGTAGTGTGTAGTAAATTTTAGTCTTAAAGGAATTCGATAAAAAAGAGTCAGAATTTTAAGTTTCTACGAAAAAGAAAAGAGAATAGAAACATATAAAAATAAATTTACATTCTTCCGACTCGTGGTTTCTTAACTACGAAAACTTGACACCACAACCTCTTCTGAGAACTCTCAGGGAACCTGACGTCCCTCTAGGTTGTTCAGGTAAGACTTCTAGTCGGGACCCTAAAGAAACCTTCCTTACTACGACTTCGACTTTGAGGTCATGAAACTGGTGGAGTACGCTTCTCAAGTAAGTAACCTTTCCTGAGACTACGACCCTCCCTAACCCCCGTCCTCCTCTTCCCCTGCTGTCTCCTACTCTACCGACCTACCGTAGTGACTGAGCTTGAGGTCCTCAACCACTACCTGTCCCTCCGGACCGCACGACGCTAAGTACCCCAGTGTTTCTCAGCCTGTGCTGACTCACTGACTTGACTTGACTTGTAAAATTATAAAAAAATAGAATATAAATAGAGTGTAAAGAATTAAGAAATTCAAACTTAGAGTATAGATCAAAAGTGTGAAATAAATCTATTAAAATTAAAATAGTTTTAGAGTAAAAAACCTAAGATGAAGATCGAATCTTATTAAGAAAGAGAAAATAGATGTTAATTTATAGTGAAAAGTTCGTTTTATAGTGAGAAGTAAAAACTTCCAGTGATGTTCAAGATTAAAGTTAAAAAAAAGTCACATTTCCCTTAAGTATAAAAGAAATAAGGAAAAAAAAAGAAAATATCTACTCTCTTCGTAGACCTTTGTGTTGATTTTACACAGGTTTATTAAATACATTTATGAAGTTTCTATAGATCGAAACAAGGGTGTAGAAGAATTCAGTGATCCCACGTGTACCACTGAAGGAAGGTTTCTCATATCATACTTATCACCTTTTATTAGTAAAATTTCATCTCTTTATGCTGTTTTATGGAGTCGGTCCACTACTTCCAATTAGAGTTGTCACTATTGAGTACAACGAAACGTGTGAACTTTATACTACCTTTATCATGAAATGAAGAAGNCGTCCTCCTCTTCCCCTGCTGCCTGCTACTCTACCGACCTACCGTAGTGACTGAGCTTGAGGCCCTCAACCACTACCTGTCCCTCCGGACCGCACGACGCTAAGTACCCCAGTGTTTCTCAGCCTCTGCTGACTCACTGACTTGACTTGACTTGTAAAATTATAAAAAAATAGAATATAAATAGAGTGTAAAGAATTAAGAAAGTCAAACTTAGAGTATAGATCAAAAGTGTGAAATAAATCTATTAAAATTAAAATAGTTTTAGAGTAAAAAACCTAAGATGAAGATCGAATCTTATTAAGAAAGAGAAAATAGATGTTAATTTATAGTGAAAAGTTCGTTTTATAGTGAGAAGTAAAAACTTCCAGTGATGTTCAAGATTAAAGTTAAAAAAAAGTCACATTTCCCTTAAGTATAAAAGAAATAAGGAAAAAAAAAGAAAATATCTACTCTCTTCGTAGACCTTTGTGTTGATTTTACACAGGTTTATTAAATACATTTATGAAGTTTCTATAGATCGAAACAAGGGTGTAGAAGAATTCAGTGATCCCACGTGTACCACTGAAGGAAGGTTTCTCATATCATACTTATCACCTTTTATTAGTAAAATTTCATCTCTTTATGCTGTTTTATGGAGTCGGTCCACTACTTCCAATTAGAGTTGTCACTATTGAGTACAACGAAACGTGTGAACTTTATACTACCTTTATCATGAAATGAAGAAGGAGGAATAAAATGTATGAGGGTCAGAATACCACCTTTTAGTAGTCTGTTTAAGGTAATCTTTCTGTAAGATGTTTTATATATTGGTCATGAGGAGTTTTAAGAGTCATAGTAGACACTGACACTTTGACAGTGTCTGTTCTCCTTAGACTTCTCTGTGCTTTGATTTGCATTACAGAGGACCTACCCTAGGACCTTGTCTTTTTCTTTTAATCCACCTTGATCCCTTCAGACTTAAAATCAATTATTATCGTACAACTAAAACCAAGTAGTTAATGTTGTTTACTTGATGTGATTATAATTATTATCTTCTTTGACCTACACCTCATATACTCTTGAGTACAAACGTTGAAAAGACATTTAGATTTTGTCCCGTTTCATTTTTCGTAAGTTTATTTTCATACATTGTAGATAATTCACTTATCTGTCCTCAGAGTACTATAGTTTTTATATAGACATGTGTTTCATCAGAGGTTTTTTATTGACAGTTAACAAAGTTAAGTTACTTTGTTTATAAATCTGACACTTTACTTTTATAGAGGACGGTACAGTTATTTGTTCTTTTCAGTGTCAGTAGTCGTTAAAGACCGGAGGTTTACATTTACTCCCGAGGGTTTTGACACTAGGTTGTCTACGACGGGTAAGGGGCTTCCACTAACGACTCCTCAACCCCCTTATATTCTTCGTCTGTAGACGGTGAGGAATACCACTTGATTCTCTGTCCTAAACTGGGGTCTGTCGACTCTACGTATACTTTCCTTACTTAAGTCACTTGGGTCTCCGAACGTAGAAAGGGATGTATCTTACGATTTAAGGAATTTAACTATGGACTAGAAAGAATCGCGATTGACTCCACAGAGGACCCGACGACAGGAGTAAAACGGGGGTCATTTTGAATTGAGGGTTGGGAGTTGGACACGTAGTTTTCTGGACAGACTCACTTGTACTGTGTATGTCTTGAGACGACAGATACCCCCAAAGTATCGATTACTATTTGATATCCGGTCATGAGATCCGTAAGACTTAAGGTGGTCTGTTAGACTGACATAAATATGAACAATGTCCGTGTAATGATTTAGAAAGAACCAGTGTCTCCAAAGGTCCTTCTTTGACTTTTGATTTGTTTTTGAAAATTTTATAAATATTATATAGTTCGTCCACTCTTTCGATTACGATAGATGGGTCAGGGTCAATTGTGGGAACAACATCGGTGCGCAAGGCCCTTCGTTTGAGTAAGTTTTCCTGTTACGTCTATCGCCTCACGTCAAATAATGTGGCCGCCCGGGTTCCGTCTCGGAGGAGAGTCGGTTCCTGGGGCTGGTCGTAAACACTTTTAGAAAATATGGGGTACACATGCACAGACTTGGGTGGTGAGGTTTAAGGAACTCTGTTGCATTTGGTTCCTTTTATGGTAGGGTTATTGGGGTAGAGTGCACGATACACGAGTACACGAGTTTGTCAATCGGTTATTAGTTATTTGGGTTCCAATGTGAGGTTATCTATGTCTTTTTACATACCGGACAGACCTCCTTCCCCACTAATCACGTACAAAAGAGAATCCGCTACTCATTGGATCTATGCTAGAAGTTCCAAGGGGACAGACCTCCCCCAGAATAGAAAGACAACAAAGGTATCCGTGATTCGTGTCTCAAGTCTCAGGTAACCTTTCCGCCGGCTCGTACTAGTCGTACTTGTCCGAATTCTACCTCAGTCCGGGATACTTAAGGAAGAAGTGGGAGTAACTTTGGCACTTCAAACTAAGGATTCAGTCCCAATGAAAGAGGACTGGATAAGTTCACAATCAGAGTGTCAATACAGAGTAAGAAACGCTGGGGTACCTGAGATCCGAAGGTTTGAAGAGACAGATATCCGAAGAGATCGGTTCTTATGACCTCATCCATCGGTAAGGGAAGAGGTCCCCTAGAAGGACTGGGTCCCTAACTTGGATCCAGAGGAGGAAACTTCTGTCTAAGAAATGATGACATCGGTGTACAAGGCCCTTTCTTTGAGTGAGTCTTCCTGTTACGTCTATCGCCTCACGTCAAATAATGTGGTCGTCCGGGTTCCGTCTCAGAGGAGAATCGGTTCCTAGGGGTTGGTCAAAAACACTTTTGGCATATATGGGATTGACATGTACAGGTTTGGGTGGAGGGGTTTAAGGGACTTTAATCAGACTTGTTTCCTTTTCTTTCTATGTTAGTTTCAATTGGACACTAAGTATACGGAATTCGGGTCCATCAATTGTCACCTGTTAATAGTTATCCGGACACCAGTATGGTGTTACTCGTATTATCTTAAATACTAAGATAAGCCAATGTGTCTATTAATCCCATAAGAAAATCCACTACCTCTCAGATCCATACTCGGGATCCCGAGAAGGTAGGTCCCCAAGACCAAAAGGTCAACCACACAGTAAAGATATCTATAACCCGTATATCGAGTTTCAGGTGTCAGGTCGGGTTCTACCTCAGGACGAAAGTTCTACCTCGGACAGGACAGACAAAGGAGGAAGCGATAGACTCGGTACTCCCTTCGTATATAATTATTTTTACCCGTCGTGTATACTATGACTCATTCAGATTTAATAGATACTCCGGTCAAATTGTCTTTGTCCTCAACAGTAAAGAACAAAAGAATCACCCTCAACCTGGAGTACTGATAGTCGTCCCATGTTAATTGTAGTCCTACGATCGATGAACCCTTGTATTCTTTGTGAATTATAGACTTTGTAAAAGACCACGACTCAAGAAAGTCAACATTTGAAGTATCCATAGACTGAGATATCCTACTTGTCTCTACGGAATTACTACTGGTAGGTTCGAATTCTGACTCTTTCACTGATGTTCATTTTGACCTTGAGTCGAAGGAATCTTCAAGTGTCTGGGTGTACACATAACTCTAAACACGTCGTAGAAAGTTTTTAAATTAATTCATTTCTTTATAATGTAATTTTCACCCTTTTGTCCGATTATCCGGGTAAAAAAGGGTGGAATTAGTCCACGTCTACAACTATAACAATACCTATGTTCAAGGAACCTCTATTGTCCTTCTTCATGTCAACAGGGTACTATAGGTGTTCGTAACCAAAATCCTGTGCACGACTACGGTTTTAGGAACCTACGTGCTCAGGGAATAAAATTTTCCACATCCTATCACTGGGAGGTATCACCTTCCAAGACGTAGAGACCTGACCGACTTAAGTGGTCGGTAACTCAGGGCGGGGATCCCCGATTGTTAGAGATACGAAGAATCGGTGTCAGAAAAATGAATTAATAAACGTAACTAAAAAAAAAGAAGAAAACCTTTCTGTGATATGTTTTCGACCTGAAAGACCATCGAGTCTACCTTTTCTTAGACGGACGTTGTACCCTCTGGGTCCAAGTTAGGGACCCAGTCCTTCTAGAGGAGCTCTTCCCTACCGATGGGAGAGGTTATAAGAACGGACCTCTTAGGGTACCTCTCTCCTCGGACCACCCGATGTCAAGTGACCCAGTATTTCTCAGTCTGTCCTGACTTCTTGATTGTGAAAGTGAAAGTGTGTTTTTGTCCTGAAGGGTCCACCGTGATCACCATTTCTTGGATGGACGGTTACGTCCCCTGTATTCTCTGTGTACAACCTAGGGACCCGGTTCTCCTAGAGGACCTCCCGTACCGTTGGATGAGGTCATAGGAACGGATCTCTTAGGGTACCTGTCTCTTCGGACCGTCCGATGTCAGGTATCCGAGTGTTCGGACTCACTGAATCGTGTGTGTATGTCTCTTCGTAAAAGGTTCTCCAGAAACACACAATTTGAAGACTAGGAAGTATACTAAGGTCTTACGAGAACAGTGTGTGAACGTAAATTTACAATGTCAAAAGATAAAACGATAGTTCTTTCGACTACATATAAGTTAAGAACAAGAAAACGTTCAGTAGACGAGAAAGGGAGTTCTTCGAAAATCCGTAATAAAAAGAAACAGAAGTAACACGAACTTAGAGTTCTACACAAACAAAGAGTATGGATTGAATAAACCACACTTTATAAAAGTCATTTGTATTGGAGTCAGTCAATAGGGAAGTCCAAACGATGAAACGTCTCACTAAAATTACGAGGAGGAAAGGTCTCCTTCTCGAATAAAAAGTTAGGAATTTAGATCCGAACTGGTATACTAAATAAAGTAATTATATTATAATCGTCTGAACTACGTTCGATTCGGATCTCGTCACGTACGTGTAAACCAGAACGGGACAAGTCCGACGAAACCCTTAGGTCTCTGACCTCAAGTCCTACACTTCCTTCGACTCTATCGGGTGACCCTTCTGGTACACCTTCTGTTGGGTCCCCAGAACCAAATGACGGACTGTAGACGGTTTTTACAGGCACTCCCGAAGGACCCGACTCAGAGTCGGTTAGACTACCAGTTCACATCCAGGTGGTCCCTCGGGTCCTCTCAGGACGTCATTTTGGTGGTGCCATTTACAAAACTCACAGAACCGATCAACAACGTTTACAGTAAGTTCAGGATACCTTTTTCTACGTAAAAAATGAAAAGGTCTTTAAGGGTAATCTGAGCAAATACGTATAGAGATACACTTGATCAAGAAACATTGTAAATAGTGATAGATATGGAAATTTTATAAAAGGAAATAAAATGACAATCTACGAGGACATCTTATATTTCAGGTAAAAAGAACGATTACCGATGTAGGAGACTCGGTTTTGTTCAGAGACTATCTCATCTAAGAGTTGTTGACACAACTTAATTATAATTTAAAGTTATATCATTCATTTACTCTATGTCGACGTAGACCTGAGAAATAATGATGAAACTCAACTAAAAAAACACAGAAAAAGAAAATTTCGTTCAAAGTCCAGTCGTGACTCATATGTAACCGTAAATGTTAACAATCGACAAAAAAAAAAGTTAAAGATAACGGTAATACACTCTATTTATAATAAAAGAGGAAAACATCTACTCCTTTTATGCCGAGTATCAAAATCCGTACGGGATTACAGTGTGTTAATTTTTAAGTACGTCATAAAACTATCCTCTAGACAGACTGAGGTCTCGAAAGAGAGTTGTCTAGTAAAATGAAAATACTGTCGAACTTAAATCACACACTGATGTTTGAAGTGACAAAATATATAGTTAAAGGGAGATAAAGGACCGTATCCTTTTTAGTCCTTTTACAAAATCTTCTCATGGTTAACATTTTTATCACTTTATTCAGTCTACCTCTTTCTTGTTTATGACATACTATAGTGAATATACACCTTAGATTTTTGATACTGTTTGACGACTTATACTGTTTTTCCTTCGTCTTAGTGTTCGTATCTCTTCTTTTATAACCAATGGTTACCCCTCTCTCCTCCCCTTCCCCGTTATATCCTCACTCCTTCGTTCTTCATGTTTGGTGACGTACATTCTATCCGATATTCCTATATAACATGTCATACCCCTTATATCAAAAACCATTATTGACATTTACCTTTCATTGGAAATTTTAACGTATGTAATTTTTTTATTTTATTTTATTTTATCGTATATAAAAATTTACCGTAACACTCTGTTTCTTTTTAATGTCTTTATAAAAGACAGTATTCTAAGTTCTTTAATTCTATTATAAACAAGCCACATGAATTAATAAACGACGTAAAAATACATTTTATATATACGAAAAATATTTACACGTATCTTATTTTGTCACAGAAGGAGGACCTTATTTTATCTGACACCACAGAGACCGTCAATTATTCCCATCGTGTTATAACTCTTAACATAAGACAATGACACAAGTCATAAGTGTGTGTGTGTGTGTGTGTGTCGATTTTTATTTTATTGTAAATTGATTTGAATACGATTTAGAACTACTAAAAATCGTGTATTTTAAGACTGTAGAAAGAATAGAAAATGAAAAAGAGAGACTTCGGGTCTATCAGTAAATGGGAGAAGTGGGTCAGTTGGAGCAAATTACTTTCGATATTTGTGACTTTGGTACTGTTTTTCACAGGGAGTAAAATAATCACACGACACTACACCTAAAGACGAAATATTTAAGAGGGGGTTGAAAAAAGGAAGTACTACTTTATTATCACATTAAGGTTATTTTTATATACAGTAATAATAGTGTTGAGAATCCCGAAACGACTACATCTCCATTTGTCCAAGGAGGACTTGTAAAAGATTTACACAGGTCGACACAAAGAGTCTTATTCTGGTCTGTTGCCGATCTGCCTATCTGTGTAGTTTCATCACAGAATATGTGTTTCTTCTGAGGGAGGGAATCGTCGGGGATTGTCTCTCGGACACTCTTACTCTAGTATGACCGTTTAAGACAAACGGAACGAAAAAAGAAACAAAAGAATTGGCCCTTTCACAAATAGGTACTTTACCAAACCGTTCCAGATGATAAGGTCTCCGAAAGAATTTGATTATCAGGGTCAAAGTTCGGAGTCTTCTTTCCGTCAAAAATAAACTTACATGTCATAAGAAATAACACTTAATAGTTTAATTAAAAAAGTTCTAAAGATTACAAAATAAAATTAGGGATAACGACAATTCCGGGTTCATACTATGAGAGCCCGAAGAGACCATCGAGTCGACCATTTCTTAGACAGACGTTACACCTTCTGGGGTTAAACTAAGGACCCAACCCGTCTGGGGGACCTTTTACCTATCCGATGGGTGAGGTCACAAGAACCCGAAGAGACCACCGAGTCTACCATTTCTTAAGTGGACGTTACGTCCTCTGGACCCAAACTAGGGATCCTACCCTTCTAGGGGACCTTCTCCCGTACCGTTGGGTGAGGTCATAAGAACGGACCTCTTAGAGTACCTATCTCCTCAGACGGTCCGATATTGGGTACCCAAACGTCTCAACCTGTATTGACTCACTTATTTGTGTCGTGTCGTGTACTACGATAGTTCCTCTTCCCTTACCGTTAGGTGAGGTCATAAGAACGGAACCTCTTAAGGTACCGGACTCCTCGGACCACCCGATGTCGGGTCCCCTAGTGTTTCTCAGTCTGTGTTGACTCTCTGATTGTGTTGTGCGTGTGTGTGTGTGTGCTATGATAGTCACTTCTTGGATACCTCAACCAATAAAAAGCAGTTTTTATTTACTAATAAACCCTATATTACCCAGGGAGTCAAGAGACTTTCCGAGAATGTGTCGGACTAAAGTAAACCCTTGTGGGATCTCTCTGCTGAGTTGTCACCTAAACAAAAGGATTCGTGTAATGGACAATCCTAGACAGTTTGTACGAACAAGAGGTATGTTCGGGTAAACCTTACAAGTGAAGGTTTTATTGACCTGACTTTAATCCCTTTTTACAAGGGTAGGGTAAAGTAGGAAAAAAGGACTAGGCTGAGAGGGGCGTTTCACTGATCCGAGATACGGATTCTTTTATCATTGTGTGAGTGTTCGACACTTCCCATTTATTTTAATGGTGAGTTTTACGTTGAGTGAACGGTTCGTGTTAAGTGATGAACTTGTTGGTCGATGACTAAGTAGATTAAAATAAGAGTGTAAGTCTTCTTGTAAAAAGTTTTCAGACTTCAAAGAACTCGTCCAGGAAGTATTTGAACATGAACGGTAACCGTTTACTTGGTGTCAACAATCGGATGTCCCGAAACATGTATAACCAGAAAAAAAGACTTTATGAGTGAAATTAAGGGTACCAACTAAAGACAATCCAGAATTTGAAAGTTGAATCCACTAAGAAGGAGTCTTTTGAAAGAGTGATTGAGAAGTGAGGTCAATAAGGACCATCTACGGTGGATCCACAAGAGTCCACCAACAATGTGATTATAAATTATAATATGAACGTAAAATCAACAATTAAGTAATCAGAGGGTAACACTCGAGGAACTCCTATTTACGACCCAAAATGGGTATACTAGTTGGAAATTATGTCACATATTGTGTAAAATTCCAGTTATGTAAAAAACGACGTACTCATTGAATTGTGTTCTTAATAATTGTGTGATCAATTAATTCCGTCTTTAATAAATAAGGTCTACTGTATAAGTAAAAACCGTCTAAAAGGTTACAATTAAGAGATGGTAGATGGACTGTCGTTAAAAGGTATACCATCGTCTCTTAATTTGGGAGAATGTAAAAGTCAGTAGTATTGGAGAAGTTCTTTTCGTAATTTTGTTACACCTCAGATGGGTCTCGGTTTTTTTAATGAGGTCCCTACACGCACACTGGATTAGTCCAGATGTCTCTCAAACGTCGTGAAATGCTCTTCCCTTCTCGGAGGAAAAAATTTTGTTTTGAATAACTTTCTCTAGTAATAACAAGACTACGTATACTAGTTTCTTTTCATTTACGTTAGATCCCTCTATGACCGCTGGTAACACACTGTTTTTGTCCCCTTGTATGGGTTTTTACCTTACGTTTTCCTCCTTCATCAGTCCTTCACCGCTCTAATTGGCCCAGGACGAGTGTAAGGAACTCGGAACCTTTTCTACAGGGATAAAATCAAAGGGGACCCGTTAAGTCAGTCCTTTCAACTTTGATGAAAGATTAACAAACTTAGTAAAAGACAAGGACGTTGAATTTATCGAGAAAAATGAAATCATCGAAATAAAAAAAAAAAGGGTAAGTTTAGAAGTTAAGTTAAGTCAAGTTAAGTCAGTGAGTCAGGACAGGTTGAGAAACTCTGGGGTACTTGGCGTTGTGCGGTCCGGAGGGACAGGTAGTGGTTGAGGGTCTCAGGTAGGTTTGGGTGCAGGTAAAACTCAGCCACTACGGTAGGTTGGTAGTGTAGGAGACAGCAGGGGAAGAGTAGGACGTAAGTTAGAAAGGGTCGTGGTCCCAGAAAAGATTACTGAGACAAGAAGTGTAGTCCACCGGTTTCATAACCTCAAAGTCGAAGTTGTAGTCAGGAAGGTTACTTGTGGGTCCTGACTAGAAATCCTACCTGACCAACCTAGAGGAACGTCAGGTTCCCTGAGAGTTCCCAGAAAAAGTTGTGATGTCGAGTTTTCGTAGTTAAGAAGTCGTGAGTCGAAAGAAATATCAGGTTTAGAGTGTAGGTATGTACTGGTGACCTTTTTGGTACCGGAACTGATCTACCTGGAAACAACTGTTTCATTACAGAGACGAAGAATTATACGATAGATCCAACCAGTATTGAAAAGAAGGTTCCTCATTCGCAGAAAAGTAAAGTACCGATGTTAGTGGTAGACGTCACTAAAACCTCGGGTTTTTTTATTTCAGTCGGTGACTAAGGGGTAGATAAACGGTACTTCACTACCCTGGTCTACGGTACTAGAAGCAAAAGACTTATAACTCCAAATTTGGTTGAAAAAGTGAGAGGAGAAAGTGAAAGTAGTTCTCCGAGAAATCAAGGAGAAGTGAAAGACGGTATTCCACCATAGAAGATGTATACACTCCAATAACTATAAAGAGGGTGTTTAGATCTAAGGTCAAACACAAAGAAGGTCGGGTCGCAAAGAGTACTACATGAGACGTATCTTCAATTTATTCGTCCCACTGTTATATGTCGGAACTACATGAGGAAAAGGATAAACCTTGGTCCGACAACAAGGTACAGGTGAAGATTGACAACGAAGGACTGGACGTGTGTCCAAAGAGTTCCCCGTCTAGTCCACCAGACCATAAGGGTAGAGAAAGTCTTAAAAGATGTCAAATAACACTGGGTGTGTCAGGTTCCAAAACCGTATCAGTTATTCCGTCTTTATCTACAAAAAGACTTTGAGAGGACGAAAAAGTTACTAGGTCGTCTACAACCGTTAAACTAGAGACCAAGGAGACGGAAAAGATTTTGGTCGAACTTGTAGTCCTTCAAGTGTCAAGTGTATAACGACTTCAGACCGAACCTTTTAAAATTCGTGGAGAAATGATCTCACACTCTACTCACGTTAACACGTCATCAAACTCGTAAGAAACCGTAACGGAAAGAAACCCTAACCTTACTTTTGACTGGAAAAGGTCAGGACACTGGTGACGACTCAAAAGGTTTAAACGACCGTAAAACTCACGTCGTGAAAGTGTCGTAGTAGAAAGTCCTAAACTTTATCGAGTTGACCTTAAGGTAGTGGAGGTGATCGAAACAAGCATCACTACGAAGGATTCCGGGTGAACTGAAGTGTAAGGTCCTATATACCGAGATTCACTCACTAATGTGGTAACACTAATAGAACCAACACTTTTACAAAAAACATGTCAAGAAGACACATAAGAACGGTGGAGGAGAATTATAGAAGACGAAGACAATCCAGGGATCGTGAAGACAGGAAATAACTCGGGTAGAAACGTACTGTATAAGGGAGCCATAGAGATTAAAGATTAGCAAACTTAGTAAAAGACAAGGACGTTGAATTTATCGAGAAAAATGAATTCATCGAACTAAAAAAAGGTAGGTTCAGAATGAAATTGAGTTAGAGAGTAAACTTTTTTGTAGAGTAGTGGACGATACCAAGAGGGTATTATCAAATTGTCATCGTCTCACCTTTGTTATACCCAAAAATTAAGTCTATTTGTCTGTAAAACAAATTCGAAGTAGAAAATAATAGACACCTGTGACCCGTTCAGTAAGATGGCAAGATCCCGGGGAAAAGGAGTTGACATGGATAGAAGTTTCAACTACCTCTTAAATTAGTCTATTTGTAAATCGTAAAGATTGAAGTACTGACTAAAGTTTCCAGTATTTTATTAGATTTAGAAAACCAAAAGGGGAACAATCAATAGGAGTGATTGAACTTACCGAAGTACCCTTAAGACTGTAGAACAAGACGGTAGAGTTTGATTAGTTCGTAGTCGTGGAAGGAGTAAGATGTAGATGGCCAATGGTATAACCTTTTGGGACTTCAATAGTGAGAAGTCTTGTCGGGTAGGAAAAGACAGAGGGAAAGAGAATACGATTGTAGAAACGGAGACGACAGTGAGTGTAGAAGTACGGTGTTAAAGCGGAAGAAATATTAACGATTAAGTAGTCGAAAGGGTTCAGACGTAGGTGTAAATAACAAGAACTAGTGTACAGAAATAAATCAAGGTGAATGTGAAAAACTCATGGATGATATACGGTTGAAATCTCTCTGTATATCGACTCATTCTGAACTCAAGGACGGGAGTCCTAGGAATGGTAAATCTTTGTGTCTATCCAAGATTTAATAAATGTAAATTACCTGTCAGTTTTTACCTTCTCTCTCTACCCTCCTATATCCACGTGGGACTTTTCCTTTGAGTATACCTTCGTTAGTTTTATTCTCCGTTAACATTACTTTCGAAGGGTCCATCGTGTCTCCATTTCTTAGGTGGACAGTTACGTCCTCTGAATCTCTGAGTTCAAACTAGGGACCCATCCCTTCTAGAAGACCTCTTCCTTTACCTTTGGGTGAGGTCCTAAGAAGGGACCTCTTAAGGTACCTGTCTCCTAGGACCACCCGATGATAGGTCCCCCACTATTTGTCAGTATGTACTGACTCACTGATTCGTGTGTGTTTGTGTCCACTCTCCACTGTCACAAACTAAGGTCCACAACGGTCACCTCCTTCACTCTTTGACTGTCTTAATTATTAGATGAAACGTGCGGGATAACCTTTAAGACGGAGTAAAAAAAAGAATATCGAGAGAACGGGGAGTAGTGGTTCATCCTCCTACATGGTGGTCCACGAAATAAGGGTTTTATTTTGTTCATCAGTCTGATAACCTCTTCCGTTACCGTGGGGTGAAGTCATGAGAACGGACCTTTTAGGGTACCTGTCTCCTCGGACCATCCGACGTCAGGTACTCCAGCGCTTCTCAACCTGTACTGACTCACTGAAGTGAAAGTGAAAAGGAAAAGTACGTGACCTCTTCCTTTACCGTTGGGTAAGGTCATAAGAATGGACCTCTTAGGGTCTCTGTCTCCTCGGAGCACCCGACGGTAGATACTCCAGTACTGACTTCGCTGAATCGTCGTCGTCGTCAGTCTGATACAATAGTAAAAGAAATAAGGTTGTCTGATAAACGGACTTTATGGAGAGATAAAACTGGTTTATTACAAACACGTTAAAAGGAATTTAACGTTCCGACTAAATATTCCTATTTTTAGTCTTTCTAGTTTCAGTATCCATATACTCGTTTCCATCACAAACTTAACAGGTAAATAAACATTATTGACGATTTCCAACGATGTTGTCAAGAAAGTTTGACGAAAATAGTTTGTAACAGTGAGTGTCATTTTTACGAATTACTTGTCTAAATCGAATTTTCGTACTTTTTATACGAAAATATATTTTGGTTTTAAACTAACGATAGTATAAAAATTTTGTAGGACCTTCAATAAATCAAAAGGTTCACCGTCTCGATACAAAATAGGATATATGTCACTTTGTTGTATATCTCTAGCAAATATAATTTAAATCTCTCGTACATAAAATGGTTAATGTAAAACTTTATGTACAAGAGGATTTTGTATCTGTTTATAATAATCCACTACCGGAAGAATTAATCTACGAACATGAAATGGTTTTAATAATTGAAAGGAGTCTAGGGTGATACATAGTCGTTCCGTCCATCTCAATTTTATTATCCCGGGAAGAACTCATTACGAATGTCTAATTTTGTATTTTATATAAGACTTAAGTTAATTAATGTATCTTAGGTTACGAAATATCTCGGCTATTTACCCTTTGTTAAACGAACCAAAAATACTGAAGGATTGAGGGTGTGACTCAATTGTTAACTCGTTAAATAAAAAGGTAAACTTAAAGAATTCAGCACTATAAAGTCTATCCTTGTTTGTTCATGACTCACCACTTACTCCTGTCTTGTTATCTAATCGAGATAATACGGGAAGGTGAAGACGTTCCAAAATTCATGAATTACTTAGTATTTAATAGACTCGTAATATTAATAGGTAACATTCTTTCTAACTGAAACGTTTGAGAGAATTCTACATTGAAGATTTCAAATTCTACATTGAATCGTTTCAGTCGTATTAAGTAAGTAAGTAAACAATTTTTCTTAAATTGACTTTTTCTTTAAGAATTTCCTTCACTCTACCATTCGGAGGAACTCCCTCTACCAAGATTCGTCTATGTTGTTGATTTCGTTTCGTCACCCCGACTTCAAGGCGACCTCACAAACATCTCCGATTCCTCTCCTCGTACCGAATGTCTTCTCAGTCGTTACCTCCTGATCTTTTACCATCCCGTCTCTACATGGACCTCTCCCCGAAAAAAAAAAACTGGTACCCCTTTCTGATCCAAGTAAAACCCATTTAATCTCTTTGTGTCTTCTCAAAACTCGTCTTAATGTACTAAACTGGGTACAAAATTTACAAATTTCCTAGAGAGATTAACAACACAACTCTTTACTGACTTCCCTTTGCTATGACTTTAGGTCACTTTTGAAGTGACGGTACTAGGTGTCCCTTTACCACCGTCGGTAGCTACCACACTCTCGTCAGTAAAAGAGTTTTGTAAACCTTATACAAACCTCTCGTAAACGACCTATGCACCTACATCCCTGATTTTCATTTGACTTTCTTTCTTTAGTAAAGTCAGTAAATGTGGTCGTAGAAGGGTCAAGAGTTCGGAAGTCGGTACCTGATCCTCAATGTGGCAGTCGAGGAGACCAAGAGGTCCAGAAACCTGAATTTAACTTAATATGCTGTCTGAAAAGACCGAAAGGTCTAATGTCTGTCGTCCAATAACTTGACAAACCGGAGGCATTAACCTACTCGGTCAAGGAAATTGTACTCTCTCTCTCTCTGTCAATCTCTATGTCTCTATCTTTCTCTCTGTCTCTCTCCAAGACAAAGAGATCTCCTGGAACCGTTTATGTCATGGTTTTTGGTACTCAAGTAGGAGTGAAGTACTCTCTTCTCTCACGTCCACTTCTTCCACTGGAGAGTTCTCGTTATTACAATTCTCCAGTCAGACTAATCCATAGTAGGTTTCCTTGACGTTTTTTCACTAGTCCCTCTACCTACCCTTTGGTCCTCTCATACTACAGTAGTAGTAATGGTAGAGAAAGTTGTAGTAACAGTAGTATAAGTTATAATTAACACATAGAACTAATAAGTACTTAATTTAGTTGATTCATGGAATATTCCCTCCATAATAACATCAGATGGATCGACAATTTACTGAAGAGGTTTCAGTTGTGTCTTTTTCTTATCTTTACAGTTTTAGACTTGTGTCCAGTAAACTGAGGTCTCACGAAGTGACGATATTCACCGTTAGTGTGGTTCTCTTTTTCAAATGTCCTGTTATTCTAGTTATCGTCTTCGTACAGACAGTTATGCAAAAGTGATCATAAATATTATAATGTGTGAACACGAGTCACCCATTTCGTAGACGGAGGGTACGTCCTCTGGGCTCAAACTAGTGACCCACCCCTTCTAGGGGACCTCTTCCTTTTCCGTTGGGTGAGGTCATGAGAACGGACCTTTTAGGGTACCTGACTCTTCGGACCATCCGATGTCAGGCACCCCAGCGTTTCTCAGCCTGTGCTGACTCGCTGAAGTGAAGTGAAGTTAGTGATTTTCTTGAATGTTCAGTACAATTAGTTACCTACGAGAAAAGGTCACCCTAAAGTACAAGTACGTGTGTGAGACTCGACTCTTCTCTTTTACGAGTATAAGAATAAGGTTGTTCAGACTCACGGTATAATTTCTCCACTACATACACCGGAACAAGTTTTGTACGACTCCAAACTTATGTCTTTGGGTCTAGTCTGATAACGGGGTTCCGTTAGTGGTTACTCTCGAAATCGTTCATTAGACTAGAGAACCTTAGATGGAACGACTTAGACATCTTCTCTTCAAAATGGTCTTCAAATCAAGATTTTAAGACAAACATTAAAAATAGAAGAGAATTTTTTACTGATACGTAAAATTCGTGACTTTTTAAAATACGATACCTATTTTATAAAAACAACCCGAAGTATTACTTTGTAAACTGATATACTATCAAAGAAGCACCAAGGTATATTCTAGTCCAACGTATATTCTTTGGGGTATATGTTTTACTATGTATTAAAGATTTGTTTGTATCTTTCCCATATTATCCACAAACGTGACAAGAGACACGAATCAGAGAATCAGTACAGGTTGGGAGACGTGGAGGTACCTGACATCGGGTGGTCCGAGGAGACAGGTACCCCTAAGAGATCCGTTCTTATGATCTCACCCGACGGTACGGGAAGAGGTCCCCTAGAAGGGTTGGTTCCCTAGTTTGGGTCCAGAGGGTGTAACGTCCACCTAACAAATGGTAGACTCGGTGGTCCCTTCGGATTATCCACAAACGTTATGAAATAATTTTATATGTAAACAAAGATTTATTCCTTTTGTAGTCACTTCTAAAAATTTACAGTATTAGAGGAGTTTCGTGGTTTATGAAGTTATAATAATATCGTTATTTACTTGCAATGGTAGTAGTGGTAGAGGGATAGTAATTATGGAGACCTTGTCTTATTCTTTGAGTATAAACCCCAATTTTTTGATTATCCGATACAAGGGTGACAAATTATTATAGATTAATCTAACGCAAAAACAAAGATTAATACAAACACTTTTGAATGGTTTATGTTAAATTTCTTCCAGTCGAGACACATTTTGTAGTAAGACCTGAATAGGTCAATAAGTAAAGTAATAATAGTTCGGTGTACAAATTCACGTCAAATAATTTTTGTCTAGAAGTGAACGGTACCTATTATACTTGAAAACATTAAATTGGGTCTTTATTTTAATATCTCCGTTTGAAGGGTCAAAGATATTAACAAGACCCCCAGAGATTCCTAAATAAGTCATCGACGTTGAGTCTGTAAAAAATAATTGAAGTATGACAATTTTCTTAATAAATTAAATAGATTTTGATTGTTAGTAAGTGTTTTCTTAAATTTTTAAGTATGTCATCCGTTTAGGGAGGAGAGTTTATTGTTCGTTATAAGTTCCTATATTCGATCTTACTAGGGTCTGGAAGACTCAATAGGGTCCCTGTCAAGTCTTTTCAAGTAAGAGTCACTTGAGAAAGAAAGTCCGACCCCAGTGGGTCAGGTCAAAAACTTATCGATCGTAATATAAGACGAGTGTTGAGGGAAAGGGACTTTTTACACTTTTTTCAAAAGACTTCAAATCAGGTAAACAAACGGTTAGGTAACAAGATAGTATTTTGAGAGATTCTAAATATCGTGACGGGTATTGTCATAGAATAAACTCATTTACTAAGTACACGACGTGTCTTTTGAACACCGTCCGAACTTGACCCTACCTTGTGTTCCTTCCACCACATCCGTTCGTCGTGATTCTAACCGTTTGGGTTGGTCCTCGAAACAGTGCCACAAACGAGCTTGTACCCAGGGATCGAGGTCCGGACAATCTTTAGTCCGGTGTGTCGTCTTCCTCTCACCGTCCAATCACTAGCTTAAACATAAACATAAACTTACTTAAACATAAATTGTGTCAAGGGGTAGCGAGTGTAATGACGGACTCGAGTCCTTTTATTCGAGTCCCGAGGGTGACTAAGACGTAATACCACTTCGACATACTAATAAAGTAATATATACTGTTACATTATTATTATCTTTATTTCACGTGACACTTACATTATATAAAATTAGTAGGGCTTTGGTAGGGGGTGAGGCTAAGTACCTTTTTTAACAGAAGGTACTTTGGCCAGGGACTACGGTTTTACCAAGTCCCGGTTTCACGATCTTAATTGTGTGATCATGTGAAGTACACATATATATCCTTAACTGATCTTAAATTCCTGTGTATAATTCTTTACCACCGGATCTCCACTATCCCTTTTACGAACCTTAGTTCTTAGTCTTAATATAGTGGATCCTTATATTTTGTACACATAATATGTTAATTGGGTAATAATGGATAAAATAACTTCCCACTCACGATTCTACTACGAGGTCTTAGAGTATTTTGGAGAAAGGTCGAAGTTGAAAGAAATAAAAATAATTAAATCGAACTCAAGTCAAGTCAAGTCAAGTAAGCGAGTCAGTACAGGCTGAGAAACGTTGGGGTACTTAGCGTCGTGCGGTCCGGAGGGGACAGGTAGTGGTAGAGGGCCCAAGTGAGTCTGAGTGCAGGTAGCTCAGGCACTACGGTAGGTCGGTAGAGTAGGAGACAGCAGGGGAAGAAGAGGACGGGAGTTAGGGAGGGTCGTAGTCTCAGAAAAGGTTACTCAGTTAAGAAACGTACTCCACCGGTTTCATGACCTCAAAGTCGAAATCGTAGTAAGAGAGGTTTCTTTAGGGTCCCGAATAGAGGAAGTCTTACCTGACCAACCTAGAGGAACGTCAGGTTCCCTGAGAGTTCTCAGAAGAGGTTGTGGTGTGAAGTTTTCGTAGTTAAGAAACCGAGAGTCGGAAGAAGTGTCAGGTTGAGAGTGTAGGTATGTACTGGTGTCCTTTGTGGTATCGGAACTGATCTGTCTGGAATCAACCGTTTCATTACAGAGACGAAAACTTATACGATAGATCCAACCAGTATTGACAGGAAGGTTCATCATTCGCAGAAACTTAAAGTACCGACGTCAGTGGTAGACGTCACTAAAACCTCGGGGGGTTTTATTTCAGACTGTGATAAAGGTGACAAAGAGGTAGATAAACGGTGCTTCACTACCCTGGTCTACGGTACTAGAAGCAAAAGACTTACAACTCGAAATTCGGTCGAAAAAGTGAGAGGAGAAAGTGAAAGTAGTTCTTAAATCTAATGTCCAATGTTTTACCTTTTTAAAAGACGACAGGAAGGTGGGTTCTCTTTATAACTCTTTATCACTTTAAAGTCTTCTTGTGTTGTATACTCCTTTCCTTCTTTATCTTCATGGTGGAATTTATGAATTATTTACAAACTTTATTCAGTAGTTTCTATCACTTGGAAGTTTTTCTCTTTACGGTTTTCGTACTAGATGTTTTCTTTTTTTATTCAACATGAAGAATTTTTTTTTTTTCCTTATTTAATTGTCTTCACTTATTATAACGAATATTTATTTCTACGATCTTTATCGTCCATAAACAACTAGATTTTGGTCAAATCTATCAATATTAAAAGTAAGTGTTATACTTTTAACACAAAGACTTCAAATGGGTGTATCTTTTTTAATTTTTAAGATGTTTGAGAAAGTATCACATAATAACTAGAGTAAGGTCTAAATTGTGAATTCAAATCCAGTTTACATTAAAATTACTACTTCTGTCAAGTAACCAATTACTAATTTGTTGTGGAACTCGTAGAAAAGTAGTAGTAACCCTAAGTCGTTTCATTTATTTATATTATGTCAGAACTATTAATATAGGTCCTAAACTACCTTAACTCCTTCGTCTAGTATTTTTCTTTAGGTGTTTCTAAAGAAACTCTCTTCCTTCCTTCCTTTCTTCCTTTCCTTTCTTTTGAGACTCTGGAGACCCCCTCAAACAGTTCTAGCTCTTGGGGACTTTAAAATGTGACATTACTTGTTTTCAAAGATTCACATTGTATATAAACGGTCATGAATTTTGTCGATATTTAGTTACTATCAGTCTTAAATTGGATTTTAATACCTCTTATATAAGATAACCATCTTAAAAGAATAATTAAACGTATTAATTATCTGATGTTTGGTCAAAGGTAATATCTCAAGTTCAAGAGAAATATAGTACAATAGTGATTTCACAATTATCTTCTTTTTTCCTCCTCTTTCTCCTTTATTCCTGATCTCTCTTTATGTGAACTGTTTAATGTAACATGATGTGAGAATTTAAGTGATCCGTCTTTGAGTCGTCTAGAACAAATTTACCAAAATCATTGACAACCACATTGACCAGAACGTTATAACAGAAGGATTTTGTTTAAGAAGGGACCACCATTTCTTAAACGGACGTTACGCCTTCTGGGTCAAAGTTATAGACCCAATTCTTCTAGGGGTCGTCTTTCTTTATCGATGGATGAGGTCATAAGAACGGACTTCTTAGGGTACCAGTTTCCTCGGACCACCCGATCAGGTACTCCAGTGTTTCTCAACCTGTGCTGACTCGCCGTTTGTGTATATGTGTGTTTTTTTTGTTCAAAACACACACACACACGTACACACAAGAATCAATGAGTCAGTACAGGCTGAGACGTTTGGCTACCTGACATCGGGTAGTCCGAGGACACAGGTTCTCTAAAAGGTCCGTTCTTATCACCTCACCCAACAATAAAGGAGGAGGTCTACAAAGGGTGGGTCCTTAGTTTGGACTCGGGGGACGTAACGTTCACCTAAGGAATGGTGACTCGGTGACCCCTCGGGGTTTTGTTCGGGATCTAAGTTAAATAAGTGAGATTAGATGGATGACTCCCGAAGGGACCACTGAGTCGACCAGTTCTTAGACGGACGTTACGTGCTCTGGACCCAAGTCAGGGACTTAACCCTTCTAGGGGACCTCTTACCTTATCGATGAGGGACGTCTTAAGACCGGACCTCTTAAGGTACCTGTCATATCAGCGTTTCTCAGTCTGTGTCGACTCACGGAAAGTGAAAGTTAGACGAATAACTCTTATAAACCTTTTTGATTTAATTTTTGTAAATGGAATGTAGTAGGGTCGAGTACCGAATTGTGTACGTGTGTGTAAGTCTAAAAACATTTCCTTCCTCTTGTCGGTTAACAAAGTATAATTTTCCTTCTTTAGAATTTTAGGATCCGGAGTTCCAGTTCCGTCCACTTTAGTTTTATACTTTAATGTTTATATCCTCGTCTATATATGAACCATACTTGTGACCCCTGAGATCGTCGACCTCGTGGGTATGGATAACCACGTTAGTGACGAGTAAAGTCGGGTGAGTCTTACACGTTGGTCACGACGGTCGGTGAATAACAAATCCAAACAAAATCAAAAGGAATTCTTCGTTCTGTAAACTGAAAGATTCCCTTTACAGAGCAAAAACTTATAACCTCGTTAAAATAATTTTTATGATATTCTCGGTTTGTTTTATGAGATATCCGGTTCAAGTTGGGTTGACCACTATTACGCACTGAAGATGAGATTTATTATCTTAACTCCATAAAACACAAACATACATCTACATTTATCAACTTTAGTATTTTTTCACTAAAAACGATATTTTAGACCTCTTTTTTCAGTTTTAATTTAGGTATAATGGTCGGATTATAAAAATGATGCTTGGTCATCTTTACTACCAATCTTGAACTTTTTTACGAAAGGTAGTGACATATGTAGAATCGGTTCAAAAATTAAGAAATAGATTTTCTGGGACAAATTAGGTAATGTAAAAATTCCATAAAATAAATCGTGTTAGTCCGAAAATTCTGTGATTAGACACATGGGTGGTGGATCTAAGTATTTTGGAATCGGAAACGGTGTAAGAGGAGTGAAAAAATTTCCTTTGTTTTGTAATATCTATGTCATACATAGGAAACTTATTAGGGGGTTGTTGATAAGAGGAAATGAAGGGTCTTTATGTTGATAAGACTTCAACCATAAACAGTCAAAGAAAAATAACGTATCCAGATGTAGGTATCTGTTATGTATCATGACACATAACTAAATTTGAAGTGATATAAGCAGAACTCTTGAAGACACAATTCAGTTATCAAATAAAACTCAATACGGATATAATATGTACATTAGAAATTAAAAAAGATCAAGATCGGAAATATTGACTATGAAATTGGTAAATCAAAACTCTATTAAACCTGGATGTCTTCTCACTTTTTATCATCTCTTTAAAGTATATGTGTAAAAAATCAAAAAAAGATTACATTGTTATCATGTTAATGGTTTGGTTCTACAGTTTACAACCATTTTATGATAACTGATTTCTGAAATAAACTTAAAGTAGATAAAAAGGGAATTACAATAAAAGACAAAGACCTAAGTTAGGTCCTAGAGTATTGTGTAAATCAACGACAGAGAGGATCAGAGGAGGTTAGACACTGTTAAGGAGTCAACAAGAAAAAAATAAAAGAGTACTGGAAGTGTTAACATTGAAAACTAGTTGATAAAACCTCTTACCCAAGGGGAAAACCAAGTAGGTCACAAAAGAGTATTACTCCAACTCTAAGACACAAAAGTCACTCTTTCAACGTCTTTATAACAAGAAGAGTCACATTGTATGAATAATGACTTCTCCAACTGGAACCAGTGAACTAATTCTCTCAAGTCGAGTCAAGTCAGCGAGTCAGCACAGGCTGAGAAACGCTGGGGTACTTAGCGTCGTGCGGTCCGGAGGGACAGGTAGTGGTAGAGGGCCTCAAGTGAGTCTGAGTACAGGTAGCTCAGGTACTACGGTAGGTCGGTAGAGTAGGAACCAGCAGGGGAAGAGGAGGACGGGGGTTAGGGAGGGTCGTAGTCTCAGAAAAGGTTACTCAGTTGAGAAGTGTACTCCATCGGTTTCATGACCTCAAAGTCGAAATCGTAGTAAGGAAGGTTTCTTTAGGGTCCCAACTAGAGGAAGTCTTACCTGACCAACCTAGAGGAACGTCAGGTTCCTTGAGAGTTCTCAGAAGAGGTTGTGGTGTGAAGTTTTCGTAGTTAAGAAGTCGTGAGTCGGAAGAAATGTCAGGTTGAGAGTGTAGGTATGTACTGGTGTCCTTTTTGGTATCGGAACTGATCTGCCTGGAATCAGTCGTTTCATTATAGAGACGAAAACTTATACGATAGATCCAACCAGTATTGAAAAGAAGGTTCCTCATTCGCGAAAAGTAAAGTACCGACGTCAGTGGTAGACGTCACTAAAACCTCGGGGGTTTTTATTTCAGACTGTGATAAAGATGACAAAGGGGTAGATAAAGGGTACTTCACTACCCTGGTCTACGGTACTAGAAGTAAAAGACTTACAACTCGAAATTCGGTTGAAAAAGTGAGAGGAGAAAGTGAAAGTAGTTCTCCGAAAAATCAAGGAGAAGTGAGAGACTGTATTCCCACCACAGTAGACGTATAGACTCCACTAACTATAAAGAGGGCCGTTAGAACTAAGGTCGAACACAAAGAAGGTTGGGTCGTACAGAGTACTACAAGAGACGTATCTTCAATTTATTCGTCCCACTGTTATATGTCGGAACTGTATGAGGAAAAGGATAAACCCTGGTCAGACAACAAGGTACAGAGTAATATTGACAACGAAGGACTGGACGTATGTCCAAAGAGTTCTCCGTCCAGTCCACCAGACCATAAGGGTAGAGAAAGTCTTAAAAGGTGTCAATTCTCTCATGAAGAGACATTTCAATTAAATATTTACTAAGTATGGAACCTCCTCTATTAAACTCTATTACAATAATAAAACAAAAAGAGTTTTAAAACAGGTGCCTAAAAATTTGGTTTAGTCTAGTACGGATATTGTTAATAATACCATCACAAACGGTTACCGTTAAAGTATATAGAGAGTAATCAAGATATAAACAATTAAATCTAAGAACGTACTCCTCATTAGAGAAATCAGGGTAAATAGAAAAATAAGTGGATAAATAAATATGGTTATATTTAATTACCTATAAATAAAATAAGGTACCCAACACTCAATATTGTGTGTGAGAATGAAAAGTAGAAGAACGAGTTTAAAGGTAGACACAGGTAAACCTCGGAAAAAGGGCAACCAAAGACATAGGAAAATTGTAGGAGGATAGGAAAATGTGTCTCTTCCGTTACCGTTGGGTGAGGTGACAAGAACGGACCTTTTAGGGTCCCTGCCCCCTCAGATCACCCGACGGTAGATACCCCAGCGTGTCTCAGCCTGTGCTGACTTCGCTGAATCGTCATCGTCATCGTCGTAGGAAAATGTTCCTAAGTCAAGTCAAGTCAAGTCAGTGAGTCAGTACAGACTGAGACACGCTGGGGTACTTAACGTCGTGCGGTCCGGTAGGACAGGTAGTGGTTGAGGGTCTCTCTCAAGTGAGTCTGAGTGCAGGTAGCTCAGCCACTACGGTAGGTCGGTAGAGTAGGATATAGCAGGGGAAGAAGAGGACGGGGATTAGGGAGGGTCGTAGTCTCAGAAAAGGTTACTCAGTTGAGAAACGTACTCCACCGGTTTCATGACCTCAAAGTCGAAATCGTGGTAAGGAAGGTTTCTTCTGGGTCCTGACTAGAGGAAGTCTTATCTGACCAACCTAGAGGAACGTCAGGTTCCCTGAGAGTTCTCAGAAGAGGTTGTGGTGTCAAGTTTTGGTAGTTAAGAAGCCGAAATGAACAGTAGTTTTTATAAGGTCTGGGTAGAATATAAAAGGGACGGAGTCAGAACCTTAGTTGGTGAAGAGGTTCCTTTGGAACGTCGAACACAAAGAAATTAGTCTGATATCATGTGTACATACATAATTTACACCAGGTCTAAAGAGTACCAGTCTATTTCGTTAAAGTTGTTTCTTTCTACCTTCTGATCCTATTTTGCACAAGTTAAACTTAGTCTTAATCATAATACATAAGTGTATATATACCCGAAGGGGTCACCAACCAAGTCACCATTTCTTAGGTAAACGTCACGTCTTCTGTGTCCTCTGCACCCAAGGTAGGGATCCAGTCCTTCTAGGAGACCTCTTCCTTTACCGTTGGACAAGGTCGTAAGAACGGATCCTTTAGGTTCCCTGTCGTCTCGGACCACCCAATGTCAGGTGACCCAGAGTTTCTCAGTCTGTTGACTCACTGATTCGTATACATAATTTATACATACATAAATAAAGATAAATAATCATAATAAGTAAAATCATCCGTTAGAGAAAGTTATTAGGTTAAAATAATTAATTCTTTTTTTCCGAATCTCTTTTTTTAATGCAAGGGTTAGTGTGTCTTTATTCATTTCTTGATATTAACTTTAGGTTCAGACGTATTAGGTTTAGACCTTACAAGACGAGGTCCCGAGTATGTCCTCTGTTTTGTCGTTTTATATATAGATATAACTAATTACTTTTATGTGTGGATAGTAATAAAGATATAGATACACAGACACATAAATGTCTATATATATATATATATACATATATGTTATTACGTACATCCACATGTCTCAACGAAGTCAGTACAGGCTAAGAAACACTGGGATACTCGACATCGGACGGTCCTAGGAGACAGGTACCCTAAGACATCCGTTCTTATCACCCCTCCAACCAGTACGGGAGGAGGTTCTTTTGAAGGACTGGGTTCCTAACTTGGACACAGAGGACACGGAAAACGTGACGTTCACCTAAGAAATGGTAATACATATATGTAATATATATATATGTATGTATGTAGTATATATATGTAAAATGTATGTAATATATATATGTATATATGTATATATATAGTCATGTATGATGATTGAGACTAATGTTAGATTATGTTCAAAATAGGATCAGAATGTAAAAATGACTTCAACGAAATGGACTGGTACTCTTTAGACCTATTGGAGTACATTTTATATAATAAACAGGTTTGGACCGTTTGTACACTTAAGTAAAGTTATAACAATTGGATATTGGTACACTCTGTATTTCTACTATTGATATCACGTCATAAATTCGAAATAAAACAGAAACAGAATTTTATATGTCTGTTTAAAAATAAAACGTTTCAATGATGATTAAAGTGAGAAAGGATAAGGGGAGTCACACAAATATAATAAGTAAAGTCTGTGTCAACAAACATAAGTCATACTTCGAGGTAGACATATGTCCAATTAAAAAATTATAAATAAAGAATTAACTTCCTATTAACGAAATGTCTTAAGAAAACAAAAGACAATTTAGAGTTGTACTTAGTCAAGTCGAGTCAGTGAGTCAGTACAGGCTGAGAAACACTGGGGTACTTAGCGTCGTGCGGTCCGGAGGGACAGGTAATGGTTGAGGGCCTCAGGTGAGTTTGGGTACAGGTAACTAAGTCACTACCGTAGGTTAGAGACAGCAAGGGAAGAGGTGGACGGGAGTTAGAAAGGGTCGTAGTCCCAGAAAAGTTTACTCAGTCGAGAAGTGTAGTCCACCGGTTTCATAACCTCAAAGTCGAAGTTGTAGTCAGGAAGGTTCCTTGTGGGTCTTGACTAGAGGAAATCCTACCTGACCAACCTAGAGGAACGTCAGGTTCCCTGAGAGTTCTCAGAAGAGGTTGTGGTACTAAGTTTTCGTAGTTAAGAAGCCACGAGTCGAAAGAAATATCAGGTTGAGAGTGTAGGTATGTACTGGTGACCTTTTTGGTATCGGAAGTGATCTCTCTTGAAACAACCGTTTCATTACAGAGACGAAAAATTATAGGACAGATATAACCAGTATTGAAAGGTAGGTTCCTCATTCGTAGAAAATTAAAGTACCGACGTTAATGGTAGACGTCACTAAAACCTCGGGTCTTTTTATTTCAGTCAGTGACAAAGGTGACTAAGGGGTAGATAAACGGTACTTCACTACCCTGGTCTACGGTACTAGAAGTAAAAGACTTACAACTCGAAATTCGGTTGAAAAAGTGAGAGGAGAAAGTGAAAGTAGTTCTCCGAGAAATCAAGAAGAAGTGAAAGACGGTATTCCACCACAGTAGACGTATAGACTCCAATAACTACAAAGAGGGTCTTTAGAACTAAGGTCGAACACGAAGGAGGTCGGGTCGTAAAGAGTACTTAGTCGGTATCCATTTGTATATAAGGAGTGAAAACTTGGAGGGAGGTGAGAGGGAGGGGTAGGATGGGGAGATCCAACTATGTCTCGGGGAGAAATCCAAAGGACTCTGTATGTTGTTTAAGGGTAACAGATAGATAAAATGTATATCATTACATTCAAAGGTACAATGAGAGAAGTATGTGGAGTGGGAGAGGAGGGGCACAGGTATTCAGATAAGAGATACAGACAAAGAGGTAAGTCAAGTCAAGTCAGTGAGTCAGTACAGACTGAGAAACTCTGGGGTACCTCACGTCGTATGGTCCGAAGGTACAGGTAGTGGTTGAGGGTCTCAAATGAGTTTGAGTACAGGTTGCTCACCCACTACGTAAGGTTAGTAGAGTAGGAGACAGCAGGGGAAGAGGAGGAAGGAAGTTAGAAAGGGTCGTATTCCCAGAAAAGTTTACTCAGTCAAGAAGTGTAATCCACCGGTTTCATAACCTCAAAGTGAAAGTCGTAGTCAGGACGGTTACTTATAAGTCCTGATTAAAGGAGGTCCTACCTGACCAACCTAGAGGAACGACAGGTTCCCTGAGCGTTCTCAGAAGAGGTTGTAGTGTCAAGTTTTCCTAGTTATAAAACCGTGAGTCGAAAGAAATCTCAGGTTGAGAGTGTGGGTATGTACTGATGACCTTTTAGGTATCGAAACTGATCTCCCTGGAAAAAACCATTTCAATACAGAGACGCAAAATTATACGACAGATCAAACCTGTGTCGAAAAGAAGGTTCCTCGTTTGTACAAAATTAAAGTGCCGACGTCAGTGGTAGACGTCACTAAAATCTTGGAGGGTTTTATTTCAGAGAGTGAGAAAGGTAACAAAGAGGTAGATAAACGGTACTTCACTACCCTGAACCTACGGTACTAGAAATAACAAACTTACAACTCAAAATTCGGTCGAAAAAGTGAGAGGAGAAGGTAAAAGTAGTTCTTCGAGAAATCAAGAAGAAGTGAAAGACGACATTCACACCACAGTAGACACATAGACTCCAATAACTATATTAAAGACCGTTAGAACTAAGGTCACACACGAAGAAGGTCGGGTCGCAAAGAGTACTACATGAGACGTATATTCAATTTATTCGTCCCACTGTTATATATCGGAACTGCATGAGGAAATAGATAAACCTTGGTCAGACAACAAGGTAAAGGTCAAGATTGACAACGAAGGACTGGACGTATATCCAAAGAGCTCTTCGTCCAGTCCACCAGACCATAAGGGTATAGAAAGTCTTAAAAGGTGTCAAACAACACTAGGTGTGTCGGTTTCCGAAACCGTATCAGTTATTTCGTCTTTATCTACAAAAAGACCTTGAGAGAACGAAAAACCTACTAGGTTGTCTATAACCGTTAAACTAGAGACTAAGAAGACGGAAAAGATTTAGGTCGAACTTGTAGACCTTCAAGTGGAAGTGCATGACAACTTCGGACCGAACCTCTTAAACAAAGAGGTAACAATGGGACGTTTATTTAAGAAGTCATTGTAAAAAGATGTAAGACGTATATACACAATCTTATGTTATAAATAGAAAGAGAAAAAAATTAAAATTAAAAATGAAATAAAATGAAATGTTATGACATAACCAAAACGGTATGTAATGTATTATCCGAGATCCAAATAGGTTGAGTAAGTCAAGTCAAGTCAGTGAGTCAGCACAGGTTGAGCAACACTGGGGTACTTAGCGTCGTGCGGTCCGGAGGGACAGGTAGTGGTTGAGGGTCTCAAGTGAGTCTGAGTGCAGGTGACTCAGGCACTACGGTAAGTCAGTAGATGGGAACCAGCAGGGAAAGAGGAGGACGGGGGTTAGGGAGGGTCGTAGTCACAGAAAAGGTTACTCAGTTGAGAAGAGTACTCCACCGGTTTCATGACCTCGAAGTCGAAATCGTAGTAAGAGAGGTTTCTTTAGGGTCCCGACTAGAGGAAGTCTTACCTGACCAACCTAGAGGAACGTCAGGTTCCCTGAGAGTTCTCAGAAGAGGTTGTGTTGTCAAGTTTTCGTAGTTAAGAAGCCACGAGTCGGAAGAAGTGTCAGGTTGATAGTGTAGGTATGTACTGGTGACCCTTTTGGTATCGGAACTGATCTACCTGGAATCAGCCGTTTCATTACAGAGACGAAAACTTATACGATAGATCCAACCAGTATTGAAAAGAAGGTTCCTCATTCGTAGAAAATTAAAGTACCGACGTTAGTGGTAGACGTCACTAAAACCTCGGATTTTTTTATTTCAGACTGTGACAAAGATGACAAAGGGGTAGATAAACGGTACTTCACTACCCTGGTCTACGGTACTAGAAGCGAAAGACTTACGACTCGAAATTCGGTTGAAAAAGTGAGAGGAGAAAGTGAAAGTAGTTCTCCGAAAAACCGAGATAAGTGAGAGACGGTATTCCCACCACAGTAGACGTATAGACTCCAATGACTCTAAAGAGGGCCGTTAGAACTAAGGTCGAACACAAAGAAGGTCAGGTCGCAAAGAGTACTACATGAGACGTATCTTCAATTTATTTGTCCCACTGTCATATGTCAGAACTGTATGAGGAAAAGGATAAACCTTGGTCCGACAACAAGGTACAGGTCAAGATTGACAACGAAGGACTGGACGTATGTCTAAAGAGTTCTCCGTCCAGTCCA
>SJYO01026388.1:7640681-7759479 GCA_006410555.1 Capra ibex | reverse complement strand
GTAGACGTCACTAAAACCTCGGATTTTTTTATTTCAGACTGTGACAAAGATGACAAAGGGGTAGATAAAGGGTACTTCACTACCCTGGTCTACGGTATTAGAAGCGAAAGACTTACGACTCGAAATTCGGTTGAAAAAGTGAGAGGAGAAAGTGAAAGTAGTTCTCCGAAAAACCGAGGATAAGTGAGAGACGGTATTCCCACCACAGTAGACGTATAGACTCCAATGACTCTAAAGAGGGCCGTTAGAACTAAGGTCGAACACAAAGAAGGTCAGGTCGCAAAGAGTACTACATGAGACGTATCTTCAATTTATTTGTCCCACTGTCATATGTCAGAACTGTATGAGGAAAAGGATAAACCTTGGTCCGACAACAAGGTACAGGTGAAGATTGACAACGAAGGACTGGACGTATGTCTAAAGAGTTCTCCCTCCAGTCCACCAGACCATAAGGGTAGAGAAAGTCTTGAAAGGTGTCAAATAACACTAGGTGTGTAATCTTGACTCATTTTACGAAAGTAAAATTATCGACTCATTATAAGGTGACACATATATATGGCGATGAAGAAATAGGTAAGTAGACAGCTACCTGTAGATACAACAAAGGTACAAGATCAATAACATTTGTCACGACACTACTTGTTACACTATGTACACAGAAAAATTTAAAACCAAAGGAGTCCCATATACGGATACTCACCCTAAAGACTCATTATACCACCAAATAAGGAACAAAAAAATTCCTTAGAGGTAGAGTAGAAGGTGTCACCGAAATAGTTAAGTGTAAGGGTGGTTGTTACGTTCTCACAAAGGAAAACAGGTGTGAGAGACGTCGTAAATAACAAACATCTACAAAAGTACTACCGGTAAGACAGGTCACACTCCATTATATAGTAACATCAAAACTATTCATAAAGAGATTATTACTCGTTACAACTCGTAGAAAAGGACACAAATAATGGGTAGACATACAGAAACCTCTTTACAGACAAATCCAGAAAAAGGGTGAAAAACTAGTCCAACAAACAAAAAGACCAAAACTCAACATACTCAACGGACATATAAAACCTTTAATTAGGAAACAGTCAACAAAGTAAACGACACTAAAATAGGGTAAGACTCCCAACAGAAATGTAGAACGAATATCAAAAGGAAACGACACGTTTTCTAAAATTCAAATTAGTCCAAGGTGAAAAAAAATAAAGGTAATGAGACCCTCCACCCACTATCTCCTAGAACGAAACTAAAAACAGTAGTTGATAAGACGGATACGAAAGGAGATTCTCAAAATATAAAAGACCAGAATTTAAATCCAGAAATTTTTTTTTTAAATCCAGAAATTAGGTAAACTCAAATAGAAACACACACCACAATTCTTCACAAGATTAAAGTAAAAAAACGTACACCGACAGGTCAAAATAGTCGTAGTAAATAACTTCTCCGACAGAAACGAAGTGACATATAAGAACGGAGGAAACAGATTTTATTCCAGGTGTACCCACAAAGACCCGAAACATAGAACTAGGTGACCAGATATACAGACGAAAACACGGTCATGGTATGACAGAACTAATGACATCGAAACATCATATTGGACTTCAGTTCTTACAACTAAGGAGGTCGAGGTAAGAAGAACGAGTTCTGACGAAACCGATAAACCTTAGAAAACACAAAAGTATACTTAGTACTTTACAAAACAAGATCAAGACACTTTTTACCGTAACCATTAAACTATCCTTAATGTAACTTAGACATCTAACACAAACCCTCATATCAGTAAAAATGTTATAACTAAGAAGGATGGGTCCTTGTACCTTATGGAGAGGTAGACAAAGACAATAGAAACTAAAGAAAGTAGTCACAGAATATTAAAAGACACATGTCAAAGAAAACAGAGAAATCCATTCAAATAAGGATCCATAAATTAAGAAACACGACGTTACCACTTACCCTAACTAAAGAATTAAAGAGAAAGACTAAAAAGTGACAATTATATATCTTTACGTTCACTAAAGACACATAACTAAAACATAGGACGTTGAAACGATTTAAGTGACTAATCGAAATCATTATAATGACTGTCATAGAAATTCCAAAAGATACATGTCATAGTACAGTAGACGTTTGTCACTGTCGAAATGAAGAAAAGGTTAGACCTAAGAGAAATAAAGAAAAAGAAGAGACTAACACCATCGATCCTGATGGTTTGGATACAACTTGTTATCACCACTATCACCTGTGAAAATAGACCAAGGACTAGAATCCCCCTTACGAAAGTCGAAAAGTAGTAACTCTTATTACAAACGATATCCGAATAGTATATACCAGAAATGATAGAACTCCATCCAAAGAAGATACGGGTAAAAAACTATTCAAAATTAGTATTTACCCACGACTTAAAACAGTTTCCGAAAAATACTTAGATAACTCTAATAGTATACCAAAAATAGAAAGTTAAACAATTATACCATATAGTGTAACTAACTAAACACATATAACTTCTTAGGAACGTACGGACCTTATTTGGGTTGAACTAGTACCACATACTCGAAGGATTACACAACAACTTAAGACAAACGATTTTAAAACAACACCTAAAAGCGTAGATACAAGTAGTCACTATGACCGGACGTCAAAATAAAAAAAACACAACAGAAACAGACCAGAACCATAGTCCCACTACCACCGGAACATCTTACTCAAACCTTCACAAAGAAGGAGACGTTAAAAAACTTTCAAAATCTTCGTATCCGTAATCGAGAAGAGATTTACAAACTATCTTAAGACACTCCGACAGACCAGGACCCGGAAACAAAAAACCCTCTAAAAACTGGTGTTGAAGTTAAAGTCACGAACATTAACTTTTCACTTTCAATCAGTGAGTCAGCACAGAGTGAGAAACACTGGGGTACCTGACATCGGGTGGTCCGAGGAGACAGGTACCTTAAGAGGTCCGTTCTTAAGACCTCACCCAACTGTCAAAGAAGAAGTCGATCATTAACGTAACAAGTATTAAAGATAAAGAAGAACCTAGTCAGAACCTTCCATCTTGAAAAGATTCTTAGACAGGTAAAGAAGATCCAATAGGTAAAACAACGGTATACCAACAAGTATTATCAGAGGATATTAGAAACATAAAGACGTAACAGACAACATTGGAGAGGAAAAAGTTAAGATCAAAACAGCTAAACTAAGAAGGGAGAAAAAAGAACTACTCAGACCGATTTACAAATAGTTAAAACAAATAGAAGAGTTTTTTGGACGAAAAGTAAAATAATTAGAAATGATAACAATGAAAGTAAAGAAAAAGTCAATAAAGGTGAGACTAGAAGTACTAAAGAAAGGAAGACGATTAAACCCCACCCCCCCTTCAACAAGAAAAAGGTCAACAAAATCTACATTTCAATCCAACGGATCAGTTACAAAAAGAACAAAGAACTCCATCCCAACATAACGATATTTGAAGACAGAATCTTGATGAAAACGACGTAGGGTATCCAAAACTCAACAGTACAAAAGTAACAGTAAACAAAGATCTTTAACAAACTAAAGGGAAAACTAAATAAGTCATTGGACAACCAATAAATCTTCGAATAACAAATCAGAGGTACACAAACACAAAAAATGTCAAAAATAGAACATTAACTATAGATCAGAGTGTCGCGACACTATCCTTTTCTACGAACTTTGTTAAAGTTAAAAAGAATTTAAATGACTCCAAACTAAACACTAGGTACAACAGATAGGACCTCTTACAAGGTACACGTGAACTCTTCCAAATAAGAAGACGTAAACCTACCTTACAGGACTTCTATAGTCACTCTAAGTAGAGTAGTTCCATAGTAAATTCTGTGCACAAAGGAATAATTAAAAGACAGAACTACTAGACAGGCAACCACACTTTTCCCACAATTACAGAGGAGGATAATAACACGGTGACAGTTAAAGAGGACATTACAAAGGAAAATACAGACAATACAGAGGAAAAACAGAATACATAACTCAACGAGGATACAACGCACGTATATATAAATGTTAAAAAACACAGAAGGAGAACCAAACTAGGGAACTAGTAATACATTGTAGGAAGGAATAGAGAACATTATAAGAAATAAAATTCCAGATAAAACAGACTATACTCCTAACGATGAGGTGGAAAGAAAACGAAAGGTAAACGTACCTTACATAAAAAGGTAGGAGAGTAAAAGTCAGATGTACACAGAAATCCATACTTCCCATAAAGAACATCTCTCGTATATATACCCAGACCGAAAACATAGGTAAGTCGATTAGACACAGAAAACCAACTCCGTAAATTAGTCAGGTGTAAATTAATGACCATATATAATAAGATAACGGTAAAAGAATTAAAGAACCCCAAACTAAAACATCTAGAAAAAGAGGAAAACATAAAAAAACTGATATATTCAGAGAAAATGTAAACAGTAACCAAACCACCATCACTTAAGAGAATTAAAACGAACAGACTTTTCGAAAAATAAAGAGGTAGTTAAAACTTACTCTAGGAACGGTCCATGTGATTAGAACCAACATCTAAAAGGGGAAAGTCATGAAATTTATGTAGGACGGTAAGGGAAGACCGACCGTCTTAAAGACGACTTTCTAGTCGACAATTTGGATACCACAAAGGGAACATGCAATAAACAACGGAAGGGGAAAGACGAAAATTATAAGAATCATACACAGAACCATTCAAAGAGGAACCTAAACAGAACAGTCCCTGAGCAACGTGGAGAACCTTAACTAACTGATAAAGGAAAAGGTACAACCCCTTTAAAAGTTGATATTAGAGAAGTTTTTAAAAGAGTATGGGAAATAAAAAGACAAGAAGAAGACCCTGGGGATATTAAACTTTTAAGCATACAACCACGCAAACTATAACAGGGACTCCAAAGATTCTGATAGGAGTCCAAAAAAAAAAAAGTAAGAAAAATTAAATAAGATGAGAAGTCTTCAATAAAGATGGGAAAATAGAAGGTAAAAACGAATAAACAGACGAAGTCTATAAGACGATAACTAAGGAAGATCTAATAAAAATTAAAGTTATCAACACAACAAAAGAGACATACAAATAAGAAATTAAGAAGTCCAGAGACGATTAACTAAGAACGTAAAAGAGGTAAAACAAAAGTTCCAAAAACTAGTAGAAATGATAGTAATAAAACTTAAGAAAAAATCCATCAAACGGATAAAGGAGAAGTAAATAAACCTGAAGACACAAAGATCAATCAAGGAAGTAAACACCGTATAAAGAGACGGAAAAGTAATGGAAAAAAAAAAAAAAAAAATTTAAGTACCACAAACTCCGAAGGAAAAGGGTCCGACTTAAGAAAGAAGGAAAACCAAAGACGGGTGGATTCAAACCAGGTCACCAAACACATTCGAAGTACATCTCACTCTGAATACGTCTCCAAAAACAAAAACAAACAAACAAACAAAAGAAGACTATCAGTTCCGACTCACTTCACCATTAGGACAGACAACTACTGACCAAAACACCAAAACAAAACAAACAACAAACCTACTCCGTAGGATGTGTTCCACGACGACCACCAACCCACTAAGGTCCAAAACATAAGTTCACCAAAGGAAACACCTTCAAGAGTGACAAACTATGAGAGATCCCTGTGTTGACTTCACTGAATCGTCGTCATCGTCGTCGTCCCAATCAAGAGACCATCAGATACCAGAACCTCAGTCACGAGGGTGAGGTTTCCGAGTCCCGAACTAGAGACCAGTCCTTGTTTCTAAGGTGTTCAGCAAACAATACCGTAATTTACTATCCAACTAAAAAATTAATAAATAAACCCCTCACTCCTGTTTATTTGTAATGAAGGTAAAATTATCAGTTATATTTTACTATATGAGACTCATCGTAATGAGGTAGGAGTAGGGATGAGTGGACCAAAGTAAAAGACGACAAAGATAAAGAAAAGGTGGTCATAGACGTTGATGAAGAAAACGTTTTTACTTGATTAAGTACACATAAGGAAATTTGAGTGAAGAAATAATGTATGTATGTCATATCGATAACATCCCGAAGGTACCACCGAGTTTAAAATTGCTTAGACGGACGTTATGTCCTCTGGTCGCAAACCAAGGACCCAGTCCTTCTAGGGGACCTTTTCCCTTACTGTTGGGTGAGGTCATAAGTACGGACTTCTTAACATACCTGTCTCCTCGGACCGTCCGCTGTCAAGTACCCCAATGTTTCTCAGTCTGTGTTGACTCTCTGGTTGTGATGTCATATAAAATCCATTGTAAAGATGAAATTATAAAGCGAATTAGTCCCATAAAACTCTTCATTAGATTTGGTCAAGTATTCTGTATTTGGTAAAAAAAATGTCTCGTATTATAAAGTAAGACATCTCTATAGTGTTGAATAACTTTATAAGACCGTTAATATTTGTTACGACATTAGTTATCACTTAGAAGGACCACAAAAAAAAAAAAAAAAAAAAAACACAAAACAACTAAAAAAAGATATCATCTTATAAAACAACACTAAACAACTAAAAAAAAAGACATTATCGTGAGAGAAAAGAGACAATGATTGAAAGGGTCCATGGGTTTCCTACGACAAAGGAAGTCCAGAGGTATACGTCTATCTTTCTGTGGTTGAGAGGTCCTGTCGTCACTTTCCGAGTCCTCCAACCTCGGCACCAGGAGAAGAGTGAAGGAGGACCCCCCCCCCCCCCCCCCCGAAGNCCCCCCCCCCGCCTGAAGTCAAGATACGAAAAAAGGTTAGAATGTGTCGGTACGGTCGATTTGACAGGTTGGAGAAAGAAACAGGGATCAAAAGGGTGCGAAGGTCGGATACCTACAAAGGAATCGTGAGACATACCGTTCTATCTTTGACCATGGGGTCCGTTATGTGATTCTCTGACCCTCACAACATGTAAGTGAGTTGAGAACCAAGAGAGGGTGTCTCTTCAAAGTCCGTTTCCACTAACGAGATAAGTAACCCGACAAGACTGAAGTCTCTTCATCACCACGACACTTTTTTCACTTTAAGGAGAAAAGAGTAAAGTTGCGTGGGTGAAGGTCAAAACACGAGTAGACCCCATAATGTTGAAGAAATTGACCTTATACCTGGAGAGTTTCTCTTCGGTACGAGAAATATAGTAATGATTTGATCACAACGATACCCCTTTAATCCCGACTCTGAAGGATAAGACAGTAGAAAAATTGTACTGAGAAATGTATTTGTCGTATTAGTGGAGTGACTAAAACCTGACTCATGTCAACAATTTGTTACGTCTCGGACCTGTCTAATTATACTGTAACAGTGATAGAAAGTATCTAGATCGTTATCTCTGTTTATTTCCATTAGTTTTAAAATCTAATATCCTAATAAACACACTACTTTCTCTATATTTTTGTTCCTACACCGTGGGACTACTCCTATTTCCAATTAATCCGAAACGAGACTACTTATGTTCTACCACAGTAACTCCCCTTTCGTACGTAACTTTAATTGAACCTTTGATTTGATTGTTTTTTCAGTTTTGGGACACCATGAGTTTTAAGGAATGGGTGGAGAAGTTTGGAATTCTTTACGGTGAGACCCAATATCTTACCAGGAAAGTAAAGACGATTACTTTAGTCTTCCAATGAAATATAAAATACTCTCCAGTACTATCGTAAAGGGAGTTATGAATAGAGTATATAACTTTTCAGAATGGAGAGAAAATTACGGAGAGTAATATTCAAAGTGTTTACCTAGAATTTGTATAGTCATCATAAGTAATGTTTAATATAATAGTTAATAGACGACGGATATTTTGTTCTAAAAAAAAGTATTAAAAAAAAATAAAAATAAAAAAAATTAAAAAAAATAAAAAATTTAAAATTTTAGAAAATAAAACACCCCTCCCTCCACCCTCCCCCCAAGTACAAACGCTTGCGTACATTTTGTTCTATAAAATTTAACAGAAGAAATTCGAAGTACCACAGGTTCTAGCACGTTAAAGGAGTCAAGACAGAGTGGTGTCGTTTCTAAATTTTACCGTCTGGTGACAATGTCGAACTAATGTCGAGTCTCTAAATAAACTGTTCGTTTCCTTTCATGAGGGAACTCCGTACTCCCGTCTGACTCGGGTTTCCTCTCCTGAGTTAGGTAGAACCGAAGGAGGAAAATATGTAAACAGAGGGGAAGAACTCGGACGGGATAAGTTTGACTCGATCGGTCCTCTCAACTAACAAAGTGGACTCCAAAAGTGTAGTCAAGAGTCTAAAAGAAAACAAGGAGACTGAAAATTGGTGGTGGTAAAATCTGGGGAAAAAAGAAAAAGATTGATGGAATGTAGTTGAAGGAGGGTGGGGATCTCTAGTCTCCGGGTTAAGAGACCCTTGTCCCCGCAACTCCAGAGAGACCGATGAAGGACGACTCGACCCTACCGTTCCCCGTAACCCGGAGGGGGAGAACGATCAGAGTTTGGAGTCTCAGGAATATGGTCATTGATAGATTCCCACTCACTATAAAAGACAGCAGTCCATATCAATATATAGGAACAACTTGATCGTGACGTAAAACATCGAACAACTGGACACGTCTCTTTTTTACCCAATTTGTTAATTATTATGTATCTCGTTAGTATTCTTTATAGTCATACCACTATTGTCCCCAATCAAGTCAAGTCAAGTCAGCGAGTCAGCACAGACTAAGAAACGCTGGGGTACTTAACGTCGCACGGTCCGGAGGGACAGGTAGTGGTTGAGGGTCTCAAGTGAGTTTGAGTGAAGGTAACTCAGTCACTACGGTAGGTCGGTGGAGTAGGAGACAGTAGGGGAAGAGGAGGATGGGGGTTAGGGAGAGTCGTAGTCTCAGAAAAGGTTACTCAGTCGAGAAGTGTACTCTACCGATTTCATGACCTCAAAGTCGAAATCGTAATAAGGAAGGTTTCTTGTGGGTCCCGACTAGAGGAAATCTTACCTGACCAACCTAGAGGAACGTCAGATTCCCTGAGAGTCCTCAGAAGAGGTTGTGGCGTCAAGTTTTGGTAGTTAAGAAACCGCGAGTCGAAAGAAGTGTCAGGTTGAGGTTTAAGGGAAAGTGGGCCTCTTCCTAGGGGGTTTTTCTCTGACATCGGTGGGACTCCTGAGAGGTCGAATAAGGAGTTCTAGAACATCCTAGACTTACAAAAAGAACTCCCGACACTTTGAAAGAAGTTGAATCAACCTCCATAAATGGGTCTTCGTCGTACGGAACAAGTTTTACCGAGTTCAGGGAGGAACAAGTCCCTAGTCCTCTAGATAGAGGGCGGATAAAACCTCATGTTGGAGGTGGTTCTACACAACCGAGAAATATAGATAGGACTCTTTAGAATAAAGGTCTTTAAATTAAAACCCCACAAGTAAACTTGTCGTGAGTAAACATCAGGACTTATACATAGACTCTAGAGGGTCCCCGAGTGTCCACACAACTCACAGGAGAAGAAAAAAGAAGGTACCGAACTGAACACTAATCACTTAGGTCCTTAGTACGGGACCAAGGAACTGACGACACCACCATTTTTCATAATGTCCCATCCTCGGGAAGGTACACCCGACCTCAACTCGGAAACCCCTGGGTAAAAAGGTCTGAAATTGATCCTGAACTTAGGGACCTCGTATATCATTACTGAGGAATCTTATAAAACCCAGGACCAACTATGGGGTGTTCGATAAAGAACAACGTTAACGGTTACCGGTATCATATTCTGACCTCCCAGACTCAGAGACCTAGGTCCTTCTCCAGTTATTGTTTGTTTTAAAGAGGGTATATCTCAGAGTATTTCCGATTTTACTTATATAAGGAATCCTCGTTATGTCCACGTCTCCTCTCGATAACCATTTCGGAGGAAGGTAGGTTCCCTCCAGAGGACCCAATAGAAAAATAACGACTAAAATTCTTAACCCGAAGGGAGTATCGAGTCAACCATTTCTTAGGACGTTATGTCCTCTGGGACCAAGATAAGGACCCAACCCTTCTAGGGGACCTCTTCCCTATCCGATGGGTGAGATCATAAGAACCCGAAGGGAACACCGAGTCGACCATTTCTTAGGAGGACGTTACGCCCTCTGAACCCAAACTAGGGACCCAACCCTTCTAAGGGACCTCTTCCCTTTCCGATTGGTGAGGTCATAAAACCGGACCTCTTAAGGTACCTGTAATATCGGGTACGCCAACGTTTCTCAGTCTGTGTCAGCTCGTTGAAAGTGAAAGTGAAAAGATGAAAAGGACTTCTTACTCCGGAGGTCCACGTTAACTCCATTATTCATTACGGGTTACGAAATCTCTGGGGAACCCACTGGAATCTTCATTTACTGCAGGGTAACAGTAAAACATTACTGGACCCGTCCGGTTTAGAACCTTACTAAAGAACCTCAGTAAAAGTAAGAAAGAAAGAAAAATAATGACGGAAATAGGAGACGAAGAGTCAGGTCCACCCTTTTGGAAGTCAGATAAGACATTTACATAGACAGTACTGTTCATCCATAAATATGGGACCTCTTTGACCGTAGACCCACTTCAAGTAGACGGTTAAGAGAGGACCCATCCAGGTCGCGGTAACCTACCCGACCCTGTAAACCCCAGAAACTCGTGGAACCCTCAACAAATTAACCGTTCACCCTGTACTCCTCTGGTGAACGGAATCTCAGCAAACCTCCGGACAAGGAGACTTCCTGGAAAGGTCATTAGAAACCTTCCGGGAGAGGGGATTTACTCACCACGTACATTTCATTTCACTTTCACTTCAGCAAGACAGAAAAACGCTGGGGTGCCTGACATCGGATGGTCCGAGGAGGTAGGTACCCTGAAAGGTCCGTTCTTATGACTTCACCTAACGGTAAAGGAAGAGTCACTAATTTAGGGTTGGGTCACTAATTTAGGCCCGGAGGGCGTAACATCTGTCTGAAAAATGGTAGACTCGGTGGTCCCTTCACCACGTACATTCCTCAATTGGAATGGTAACTTCCAAGGGTCCATCTATTTTCCTCAGGGAGGAAAACCTTAGTGGGATATACTAGTAGAACTTTCGAGAGTGAGAATCGAAATTCCCAGAGTGGAAGTCATATATTTCCTCAAAGGCCGTTTAATCAGACACCTCGATTCCACTATCGGGGACAATCAAGTAACAAGACATTACGACGAGAGAATCGACGGACTAGCCGACGAACCAAGGGAACACGGTGAAGGCACGAAGGAAAAACCACAGGAAATGTTACCCTCTGACTTTGGAGTCGTCCGACTACTGGCGGAGGTTCCCGGATTGCTAAACTAGTGGTATGGACTAACTGCTGGGAGCCCACCAGTTCTCCGGAGAAAGAAAGGTTTATCGTCGTGCACGTACATTGTGGTTTTACTATATGAACCTCAGTCACATTTACGGATGAGAAAAAGGAAAAGGGTCGAGATTTCCACCTCAGTCCCGATACTTGAGTCGGTTGACTCGACTTCTTGGACCACTGTTTACAAATCGGAGATACCAGAGTTTTGACCTCTGATGAGGTATAGACCGAGAAGAAAAAGGTAGGTCCTGTTTCGACGAAGGTAGTTACATGTTCTAAAGGAGTCCTAACCAGTCTCCTAGAAGACTGTTAGAGAGAGCCCCAAAAGAGACCACCACGTTTCAAAGATCCGTTCTCACTTTCCCCTCTCTCGGAAGCCCCAATCAGTCCTACCATCGACCGAATTCTTGGAGTGTTCCCCTATATCAGTCCGGACCTAAAAGGTAGTCGTACTGAATTACAGACTCCTAGGAAACTAGTCTGTAGGTATTTACCAGAAAGGGTAAGTCCTCAACAAAGTAAACCACCGACCATTATTATCAATCAAAGGGGGGGTTTCTCTCAAAATTTTGTAGATAATCCTGACGTCATCGACGTTCTAAAGCCTCCGTCCCTTTCTAGAAAAGGATTAATCCCTCATCCTACGAGTCCCTGGTGGTCTTGGACCACCCTTTTATAAACAGGTAGGGTCGTTGTTTCTTCACGAGTCCACTTAGAAAAACATTAACAAAAGGAAATCGTGGGTTTTACCATGTCCTCTAACCCTGTCTCATCCATCGGGGACACAGTTCGTTCTTTAAGAGCCTGGACGGACGGTGTAGGTCAACGTGGGAACCGAGGTCGGGACACTACCAATAGACACTGTCCGTCTGACCGGTCTTGTCCGGTGAAGTCAGGACAACTTGGTAGTGTTCCCCTCAGAACCGTGAACTGGAACTTAGAGAACTCAGGGATCCCGTCTCACAGTGGATTACAGGGTTAACTACCGTGAACGTCGTTCGGTAAAATCCTCTACACGGTACCAAACCTGTGAGAAACCGGGTAACAGGGCGGACAGATGTCTGATCCGTAAACGGACCACGGAACAAAAAGTTCCTGAACCCCAAACGATATCCCGAAGGGACCTCCCGCCGGTCGTAGACCCGTACGGAACAGAGAAAGGAAGAGAGGGAAAGTACCCGAAACCGGAAGGAGAGGAGAAGAGACAATATTTTCCATAACCACTGAAAGACCTCGTAGAGTAGATTTTCCCTAGTCCCAGGACGACGACATCGAGAACATTGAAAAAGGACTACAGACTATGTGTAACCCTGTCGTTAAACAGGAAATTATAGTGGATCGAGAGCATTCTCAGATTCAGGTCTAACCATTCGAAAACCTCCCGGAGAAAATCTGAAAGGTCTTTCCGTTACCCCAAGAGTAACCTGAGGACTTAATAACGACTTCGGTCCGTGTCAGGTTGTTGATTATCCGAAGGAAAATAAAGGTACCTGTATGAAGGAATTCCCACCCACAAAGACTTCGAATAGGATGGGTCATGACAAAGTTGGACTCTCGGACCGTAGGGACCCAGTCCCACGTCTAGGGGTCTGTCCAACTCCGTACATTTGTAGGACCTCTAACTTAGGGACCCGTCCAATTCCGTCCAGTCGGAGGACTCTTAACCCAGGGACCCGTCCAACTCCGTACAGTTAGAGGACCCTGGGGACCTGACTACATAGGGATTCGTTCGACTCGGTACTGTTGGAAGACTCCTGGTCTAGAGATCTGTCCAGTTCCGTCCAGTGGGAGGACCCTAAGGGTCCGACCTCGACCCACAGAGGTTCCAAAGGTCACACTGATTACGATCCATCCTAATTACCTAACGTTAGAATTGAGAAACGACTACCCTTATCTATGGTACTACATTTCATTAGGTTCGGACACAGGACTCTGACCCTTGGATCCCTTTATTGGTATTCGGAATAGGAAATAGCGAGACTCCCATACATTCAATGACTAAAGGAGGGGATCAGGAGGTATTGTCGTCGAATCCTACAGAGGTCACCATTTGTAAAGTAACAGTATCTGGGTGAGATTCATTATTGTCTTCATTACTGTTTCCTCACCCAACAGACCAGGACAATTTTCGTAATTCTTATAAAATGATTATTCGACCCACCTCACTATAACGGATGTAACATCCTCAATCATTCACCGAATGCTTGTTTTACTATTCTACGTTGTCTGGTCTACAAGTCATTTTCACCTCACCTCTAAACTATGTTCCCGTACAAACATCGAAATCTTCTTTGTCAGACGTCCGGATTGAGGGTTTCACCGTTGGTAACAGGGACCTTCGGGTTAACGGGAACTTCCCTACGGTGGTCGTCTGCCTGAAGACCGTCCGTAACACCCGGACAGTGGGTGGGATCGTCCAAGTGACTCTCCACGACAACTGTGTGCACAACACCCTTTGTACCTTCCACTTCCGGACTTAGAGATCTCCCTAGCCTATAATATGTCGTAAAGGGAGGGTTCCCGGTCGATAAAAGACTAACAGGACTTTCTACTTACATCTCGTCGTAACACCTTGGTATGTCCCGAGTGTTTTTCTCGTACTTTATCCAACCTTCTCCCGTCCTGTGTTGAAAACTTTCTTACCGTATCGGGTTCCCGTAATATATTTGGTTTTTAGTTTACCCAGGTTCTACTATCTGTTCAGTTTAAGTTGATTTGAAACTAGGAGTTGGACGTTCGACTTACTATGCGGGTCTCCGCGGTACTGTCAAGGTCAAGTCAAGTCAAGTCAAGTGAAGTCAACGAGTCAGTACAGGCTGAGAAACGTTGGGGTACTTAGCGTCGTACGGTCCGGAGGGACAGGTAGTGGTTGAGGGTCTCAAGTGAGTCTGACTGTAGGTAGCTCAGTCACTACGGTAGGTCGGTAGAGTAGGAACCAGCTGGGGAAAAGGAGGACGGGGGTTAGGAAGGGTCGTAGTCTCAGAAAAGGTTACTCAGTTGAGAAGTGTACTCCACCGGTTTCATGACCTCAAAGTCGAAATCGTAGTAAGAGAGGTTTCTTTAGGGTCCCAACTAGAGGAAGTCTTACCTGACCACCCTAGAGGAACGTCAGTTCCCTGAGAGTTCTCAGAAGAGGTTGTGGTGTGAAGTTTTCGTAGTCAAGAAGCCGTAAGTCGAAAGAAGTGTCAGGTTGAGAGTGTAGATATATAGTGGTGTCCCTTTTGGTATCGGAACTGATTTACCTGGAAACAACGTTTCATCACAGAGACGAAAAGTTATACTATAGATCCAACCAGTGTTGAAAAGAAGGTTCCTCATTCACAGAAAATTAAAGTACCGACATTAGTGGTAGACTTCACTAAAACCTCGGTTTTTTTTTTTTTTTTTTAGACTGTGACAAAGGTGACAAAGAGGTAGATAAAGGGTACTTCACTACCCTGAACCTACGGTACGAAGTAAAAGGCTTACAACTCGAAATTCAGTGAAAAAGTGAGAGGAGAAAATGAAAGTAGTTCTCCGAAAAATCAAGGAGAAGTGAGAGATTGTATTCCCACCACAGTAGACGTATAGACTCCACTAACTATAAAGAGGGCCGTTAGAACTAAGGTCGAACACAAAGAAGGTCAGGTCGCAAAGAGTACTACATGAGACGTATATTCAATTTATTCGTCCCACTGTTATATGTCGGAACTGCATGAGGAAAAGGATAAACCTTGGTCAGACAACAAGGTACAGGTCAAAACGAAGGACTGGACGTATGTCTAAAGAGTTCTCCGTCCAGTCCACCAGACCATAAGGGTAGAGAAAGTCTTAAAAGGTGTCAACCAACACTAGGTGTGTCAGTTTCCGAAACCGTATCAGTTATTTCGTCTTTATCTACAAAAAGACCTTAAGAGAAAGAAAAAGTCACTAGGTCGCCTACAACCGTTAAACTAGAGACCAAGGAGACGGAAAAGATTTTGGTAGAACTTGTAGACCTTCAAGTACCAAGTGTATAACGACTTCGGACCGAACCTCTTAACACTCGTAACGAAATGATCGTACACTCTACTAACGTTAGCACGTCATCAAACTCATAAGAAACCGTAACGGAAAGAGACCCTAACCTTACTTGTGACTGTAAAAGGTCAGGACACCGGTGACGACTCAAAAGGTTTAAACGACCGTATAACTCACATCGTGAAAGTGTCGTAGTAGAAAGTCCTAAACTTTGTCGAGGTGACCTTAAGGTAGTACAGGTGATCGAAACAAACACCACTACGAAAGATTCCGGGTGCACTGAAGTGTAAGGTCCTACAGACCGAGATCCACTTACTAGTGTGGTGACACTAATAGAACCAGAACTTCTAGAAAAAACATGTCAAGAAGACGCATAAGAACGGTGGAAAAGAATTATAGAAGACGAAGACAATCCAGGTATGGTAAAGACAGGAAATAGCTCGGGTTCCGTGATAGTTTTCTGGTTCCTCACTCACCAAGGGGTTAACAACCTTATTAGGAGTGTGAGTAATCGCATACTTTAGTAGGTGGAGTATTTTTGATTGGTGTGGTGTAAGGTACCAACGTGACTGGGAGACACCACCGGGTATGAGACACCTCACACGAAGAGAGAATTAGACTTAGTTAGATGAAGGATAAGTAACGACACAGAAAGTCACTTAATAAAGAAGTTACTTTGTAGTTCTTGGACTCGAAGTAATCCAGGACTTTAGTCCGTGGTACCTAAAACCGGTCCGAGTTCCGGGGTCCTGTACTGACTTACTGATTCGTGTCGTGTCTCAGCCACTGTACACCTAAGTTTAGAGTTAGAATCCATTTACCAAAGTTTGTGTTGAAAGTCTTTACCTTTCTACTACTGGACGGGTTATGAAACATTTGTCGTCGTATTTACCTCTCTCCTGGACTTCCTGTCCTCCTTTTTCGTCACCCCTTTTACGCAATTCCTTGGGGAAAGTATTGAAAGACCTTTCTAACGATTTACGGACTGGACACGGGTGTTAAAAACAACCGGACTAGGAACCGTGTCTCCTTCAATTCCTGTTTCTTGAGAGTGGACGAACCCGTTGTCGATTATCCGTGTCTCCTATCACCTCGGAAACCCTGTGTGACCTCTCACCGGGGACAGTCTCAGGGAGTCAACGTGGGTGACTGACGACGAACGGAGAATTGTCCCCAAAGTTCCTTTGTTCTATACTCTATAACATTTCCTTAATTCTAAAACAATCGGTAAAACAGAAAGGTCGCTATCCCCACTCTTGGAGAATGGAATTGGTCTCCAGAAGACCTTAGACTCTAACTCGGCGTACTCGAAAGACGGTTCAAAAATAACGACAGGGTCAAAGGTCGTACGACCCGAAGAACAGTGAAGGTGACACGAGCCAAAGGAAGTACAAATCGAAGGTGTCACACACGAAAGTCGTAAAACCCGAAGACAACACGAACCGGAGACGGAACACCCCCGGTTCGGCTCCAACGAAGTCGGTCAATGTAGGTTCAGTGCCGTGGTCTATACAGTCCCCTCACACAGTAAAGGAGCCAAGACAGAACGGTGTCGTTTCTAAACTTTGCCACCTGGTCACAATGTCAAGTCAATGTCGAGTTCTCAAAATAAACCGTTCGTTTTCCTTTCGTGTGGAAACTCCGTACTCCCACTTGGCTGGGGTTTCCTCTCGGGAGTCAGGCAGAACCGAAGGAGAAAATGTGTAAACAGGGGAGGGGGAGAACTCGGACGGGATACGTTTGACCAGATAGGTCCTCCCGACAAACAAAGTGGACTCCAAGAGTGAGACCAGGAGTCTAAGAAAACAAGGTAAAAGTGTCCGAAAAAGGAAACAGAAAATCGGTGGCGTCAAAACCTAAGGAAAAAGGATCAGATTTATGGATTATTTCTCTTGTGACTATCATCTTTTCCAACAAACTTTTACAAGAAAAAACCGGTTCTTCATGTTCTCTTCCCTACTTCATGTGTAACACCTTCAATAACTGATTGTTATTATGTCGAAATGACATTTAGAATGAAAGAGATATATGTAGATAAGTATGTGTTTCAGTAGAAAGAAACATTACGATTACGTTTGAGTCACTTCGTAAAATATTGTAGACGATTTATGTAAAGTTGACTATACGAAGATTTGAGGACTAAACCCCTAAAGGAAGGAAAAAATCGTTCTAAGAACGGAACCTAAACGGTGATAGGACTTTAGAACCGTACATATATTCGGTACCCCTGTTCTTCAAGTTTCTTTATCAAAGAACTAGTATAAATTTTCTTTTAAGAGTACAGTATACAAAGTTACAAAACACTAGATTTTTATTGTAATAACAATAATATACATAATTAGATATATACATATATATCTAATTAATGTGTCCCATGATGTTTTTAATAATTTTCGTTGTATAAGAAAAAAACTCTCAAATTTTAATATATCCCGTAGAAGCAGATTTTCATCAAACTATATATGTAATAAAAGTACATTTTAGGTAATATAATGAAAGATAAAAGTCGTAATATTACTGAACTGAATTGTAAAATTAGTATAATGTAATGTATCGATCTTCAATGGATACATCTCTTCTTTTTTATATAATTATATAGATTCCATATATTGATTTTAAGATAACAAAAAAGAAAATTTAAAAGGATTAATACAAAGTTTATATTCCGTTTATCGAGTCATAAATTTTTTATTTAAAATTATTATTTAAAATAGAAATTTGTATGACGAGGATTCAATGTCATCTTGGTTGGAATTCTATCGAAACAGAAGGTAAAAGAGGATTAATTTATCACTATCCAATTTTTACTGTAACTCGTCAGTTAAACTTCGTTAAATTGGATTAAGGAGTGAAAAGTCTATTCAAAAAGTATTTCAAGGTAAAGTAAACGTGACTGTAATAGTTAGTTTGAAAGGAGTAGATACAAACTTAAAAGGGTCACAATAATAGTAATCACGATAAGGGAGTCATATTTTAACATTCGACTTTATTATAGTAAACCCTACGTAATGTCTTTTAATTGTGACAACAAACGGTAACTACCCAGAGACCCCTCAGAGTCGTTTGTCGTAAAGACAGAGGTGAACAAAGGTGAGTTCAAGATTTGGTTGCCCCTTTATTCTTTTAGTTCATTTCACGGACCCCCGTTTTTGAAGTGGTTAGTAATTTTAGTATAACCTCTTACTCTGGATAAAGGTTCCTGTTTACCTAAAGGATTAGACCTCGTGGCCTTAATTGGCTTAAATGAGAGAATTAATATCGTCGTGACCGTCTTAACATCATTACTACCATGTCTCTCCCAACGGGACCCCCCTGTTACAGACCCGAGGTCTTTTTTTCCCCTTTCCTTTCCCGACTTAATGTATGCGGGTCAATTGTGATGGTTTGAGTCGTTAGTCGAACAGGAAGGTGGCGTAGAGAAACAGGAAGTTGAGGGGGTAGGGTCCCTTTCCCTCAGACTTCTACCTCCCTTCTGTCTTAAGAGAACGATTATCGAGACGTAGGTCACTATCCTTTGTAGTCCTCTTTTCTTTAGTGACGAATCTCTTTGTCTGTATCTCTTATCTGAATACCTGTACCCCTCTCCCCTCCTCTCCCACTCTACATACCTTTCTCATTGGACCCTCGAAGGTGATGGCATACGTCTGATCTATCGGTTACCTTAAACGACACACCGAATCCTTTGAGTTTGTCCCCGAGACATAGTTGATCTCCCCACCCTACCCCTCCCTCTCCCCTCCCTCCACGTTTTCCCTCCCCTATATACATATGGATACCGACTAAGTCCGACTCCAAACTGTCTTTTGTTGTTTTAAGACATTTCGTTAATAGAAAATTAAAAAAAAAAAAAATTTCTTGTTGTTGTTGTTGTTTTTTGAGAATCCTCTTTTGTACCTGTCATTTTTTTTTTTTTTCTGTTTCTTTCTTTAATGATAAAGTCGAAAGAAACACGTTACATAAAAATTTATACTTTTAACTTTAGTACTTGTCAGTTTCTTCATTTGTTTGGTGATTGGATATAGACCATCCGGTGTTTTTTTACTCCTTTATAAACCTTTTCAAGTTCTACTATTCCGTCAAGTTTCACGATGATTGACACCACCTTGTCATTTATCTTCATATTCGATTCTTTTCAACTGAAAGATATCAGAGATTTGTATTTTTCTGTCCCTGTTCAGACCGTATAAACTATTCATTTAGTAGAGTAAAAATTTCTCGAGGGAGAAGATATGTTGTTTTAATAAAAGTCATTAATTTACTATTATACTTGATTTATTATAGTTACCCTTCTTTTATTTACGTCTGAAGTTTTGAAATAAAAATAAATTGAAACATATAGATATAAATAGATATAGTATATATACATATGTAGAAAATATATATGTATTTGGTAAGGTCATTATTTTCATTTTAAATTTTAATATCATCTTTCCCTAAAAAATTTAATTTTAAAAGTTATATATTTAATTTTAATTTAAAAATTTTTAAATTTAATTTAATTTTTAATTTCATTGTTTCCTGAAAAATTAAGTACATAAAAACTGTCTCATCCTTTTTTGAATATGGATATATAACTCGACAGTATCATTACTTATCATTGTTATAACACTATTAGTCACTACAGTACTTATACCTAAAAGAAATGTGTAAGTTATCCGTTATATATTCGTCTAAAAACAGGTAGATGTAAGTAAGTGTCTACTACCTTTTTTGAAAAATAATTACAAATAAATTAATTGACTACTTAGTGGTCTGTGTATTTGTCCAATCTTTTCACAATTTTTGTTCGACCCATCTTTAATGACTTTTGGGGTAAAATGTGACTTAAAGTCTTAGATGTTACAATAACTTCCGGAATAAAGTAGTCCTAACCAACATCGTCGAAAGTTTACGGAAGCATGAACTTGTTCAAAGCGATTTTACAGAAGTGGTCTTTTTGAGTAGTATTTAGAACTAATGTAGAACATTTTTGAAGGTTTAAAAAAAGAGGAGGACATTTTTAGTCTCCTTTTCTAAGTTACTACTGTTTGTGACTGTAATAAACCAGGTGAAAAAATCCTTTTTTGTAAGATGAAAACCATTTTTGTTACTGATGTAAGTTGAATCTACAGAAATAAAGAAGACCGTCACATTCTAGTAGAAAACAGTAAATATTCTCAAAAGAAATTATAAAGACAGGAAAATGAGACGTTTATGGTTAAAGGAATGTAAAATAACAACATACCGATTATAAGAAGTTTCTAAAATAGGTAGTAGTTAGTAACCCCTTATTAGAATCTAAAAACATAAAGTGAGAACTTTCAATTAACAACGAACGTTTATAAAAACACCAATGTCTCTTGCTGTGTTTTATTGATCAAGACAAACATAAATGTTAGTCACACGATAGTGACAAATGAATTTTACGAATTTATATTCTTACACATCATGGTGTCCTAATCTCCATGACTGTCCTGGGTTTCCATCAAGTCTACCAAGGTTTAGTAATGCTTGAATGAGTTTTGATGAAATTCGAACTCACAACCCTCGGAAGAAATGTTAAAGAAGGGTTTCATCTATACGATAATTTTCTATTTATTAGTTTTGCGCGAGTAAAGTTGGAAGATTTAGACTTCAAATAATATATAATGTATGTATCTTTACTCTGTAATTCGTGTTGTTAAAAAATTTTATTCCCAATTGTTTGACAAAGAAAATTCTCGGTCCACCATTTTGAAAATCCGAGAAAACGTCCGGTTTTCGTTTTGACTCTTATCAAACATCCATTAAATGTCCCAACCAGAAACATTTGGGTACCTGACATCGGGCGGTCCGAGGAGACAGGTACCTTAAAAGGTCCGTTCTTACGACCTTACCCAACAGTAAAGGAAGAAGTCCCCTAGAAGAGTTGGGTCCCTAGTTTGGGTCCAGAAGTCGTAGAGGACGCGACCGACCGACTAAGAAATGGTGACTCGGTGGACCTTTCGGACCCATCAATATATTTTTCTCTTTTTTTTTTAAAGTGTTAACAACCAGTTGGTTGTATTGTGTTATAGTAATATATATATATATATATTACTATAATACAATATAAGACCTATACCAGGTATCCCGTATCAAACCGTTAGGGAGGGATAAATCTCGAATCCGTTTGTTTTTTAACCCTCATTACTTATGAAATTAGTAACTGTAATAAATCCTACCGTCCTGTTACATCATAAATTTTTATGTCTCAGTCAAAGTAATAAAAAAAAATTAAATAGATATCTTTTACGAAGGATCCACCATGATGACCATTTCTTGAATGGACGGTTACGTCCTCTATTTTCTCTGTGTTCAAGTTAGGGACCCAGTCCTTCTAAGGTACCTCTTCAGGTACCGTTCGTGAGGTCACAAGAACGAACCTCTTAGGGTGTCTGTCTCTGACCACCCAATGTCAGGTATCATAAAGTTTTTCGACCTGTACTGACTTCGATGAATCGTGTGTGTCTTTTACGTTAGGGACATAACACACGTCAATTTAATGAGGATAACCCGATGGTGACCTATAGTCATTTTTCTGTTACTTTTAACTGAGAAAAATTTCGTAAATTCGGTCAAAGGAGAGAAAGAAAGACAGGGAACCATCCAGGAACAAAACAAAATTAATTGTCTCATGTATCATTTGATGATTGTTTTCTACGTTTCGTGTGACTTTTTCAGTCTTTTTGGTGTCGAATCGTTCACTATTCAAAGTACCTAAAAAGACGGAGAATAATTGTAAGTGACTTTTTTTTAGGAATACGACACGAATTTAAGTTATTTGAGTCTTACACCTACGTACAGTGAGACTTATAAGGTATAGTGATATGTTTTTCTTACCTTCAGCTTATAAGTCATCAATCTCTCTCGGATGAAAGTCTTCATTAGAGAAATTTAACAAAATTATATCCTGAATGATACACGATTTAGACAATCGGTTCATTGTCAAGAGACGGATAACAAACGACCGTTATTATACTCACATTTTACGGGTACTCAGAGGTTATCTTTTTTTTTACATATTTTGGTACATATCCCCTGAAGGGATCGCCAGGTCACCGATTCTGAGACGGAAGGTCACGTCCCCACTCCCAAGGCAGGGATCAGTCTTTCGATTCTAGGGTGACCGGTTTTTGTTTTTTGGTTTGTTTGTTTTCTTGTGTCTTCGTTATAACATTAATTAAGTTATTTTCCGAAATTTTTTTCTAGGTGCAGCTTTTTTGGAAAACTTTTTTAGATACCTATTATAAATGTTGGACGTCACTTACTACTCTCTTTTGTGCAGAAAATTCAGAAAAAGGGAGACTGTAAGATCCTATAACAGTTTATTATAGTTAACCGTTTAAAGTTTGTTCATAAACTAATATTCGGTAAAAATAACATTGTTTCTCTGTTACTCTCCTTTAATTTTCATCTAATTTATTGTCTTCAGACTGTCCACTTTGGTTCCTTTGAATAACCAGATGAACGGAAAACTTATATATTTTTTCGTTTCTACCGTTTGTACACGAAATCCCGTTTCATATACTTAACTAAATAAAACATATAATTGTAGATTATAACTTTCTCGATACTCATCTCCTACTTACCGGGTCCTTTGGTGGAAACGGTTCAAAGAGGAGGTTCAATCGGATACTTTTAACGATTAATAGATAACAAATCCTTCAAAGGAGTGACACTAAGGCCTTATTAAGTCTGTAACATACTTATACAAGCCATCTCTGGAATTGTTTGCTGAAGGATATACTTTGAGTCCAAACTACATCATTGTCTCTTTTATACTGCCACAAATCTATGGAGTATCCTCTCATAAACGTCCTATATCTTATATAATTTTAATATATTTTAATATAATTTATAAAATATAATTATTTACTTTACAGTTTAATGAATATACAAATGGTTTTGGTCTCAACTCAGAATTCTGTGGAGTTTTACAAAGTGTTCATCTGTTAGAAATATTAATTAGACGACGTCTAAAATGTGTCCACTCAGTTCAGTATGTTTTTGTATTAAGGTATACTAAGATTCCAAGATCATATAAAATTTTTTATATTGTTTCTAATTCTTAGAATCCCTTAACTAGAGACCGGAAAACAGTTTTAACCTTTATTGGCATTTGGTCTCCACATTTCGTCCGGTGGAAGTAAATGAAGGAACAGACCCTATATTTTTTATCCCTTTACGTTCGTGTATGTAGGTGGATGTGTTGCAAAGACCGACGAAAATTCGATGACGTCGTTTAAGACTCAAAAACATTGTCTCTAACACGTCGGTTTTTTAGATTTTATAACTGAATGGACCGACAGATACCCTTTTCAAACAATTGGGAACTGGATATGATTATTTAAGTTGAAAACTTTTTTCTTTATATATGATGTTCCTGTATTTTTTACTTCACCTTATACAACGAAATCTGAATCAGTAGTGACATGATATTCATATCCTGTAAGCACTGTGTGCACAATTGATGGTTGTACTATAAACATAGGATTACCCTTTTCCTTTGACCTCAGAGACTTAGGTACACGTCCAACCCATGAGGGAAAAATATAAGAATCTAAGTCTGATAAGACAAAAGAAGATTCTTAGTTGAAAGGGCTAGTTTTTTTATTAATCATACAGTTTAGGTTCAGAGGTAAGTTGTATCAGGGAAGGGCCATTTTCGTCTCTACCGATGTGGTGACAAAATACCAAAAGGTAAAATATTCTACAACCTTTAAAGAATTTAGACTTCAAGGGAGACACACCACTTAGTATTATTATTATACGAGACTTATTAGACAAACGACGTTATATCGTCACACCATCGGTCCCAGATTTGACAAGGTTTCTCAACTCTTTTATATTGAGTTCAGAGTCTCATGGGTCTCCCTGTCTGTACAATCGACGTCGACAGAAGTTTTGTTAACTCTCTATTATTAAAACCATAATATTCCATTCATTTATACTGATTATTTGAAATCACAGAACGTTTTTAGGATGAAATGTGAGTGTTCGGGGGAGTACCCCGTGATTCTTCACTGTGGAACGGTTTGAGCAACCTATAATTGTTTGGAATGAGTATTGTGTTAAAACGATAAATCTTGAGAAGACCTAGTGTGGTCTTTCTGTAAAGGGAACCAACTCTTAAGTTTACGTTAAACAAAAGCAGGTACACACCCTGACCTAAGTTGGGTCCTTGATTTCACTGACCCAATTCTCCGTCTAATGAACCGATCGAAATGTAAAGTATCGATCTTTTACTATCGTTTATTGACCTTTCGTTCCTCGCTGATTTCATTACGGTTTAGCTAGTTAAGGAATCAACCACGGTTTCAAGTAACCCAGATTATTTAGTTTTTGTTGTTGTTCATCTGGGGTTCCCTCTTATACTGGATGAAATAACCCACCCCCACCTTCAGTATAATTAAAAATGGACCGTGACCTTTTATTGTATTTACTTATAATAGAAATTTCTTCTTGATTCTCACCCATTTAACTTAAAAGAAATAAATGGACACAAATGGGTAACGGGTAGTTAAATTTCGTCACTGCCGTGATCCGAAGTTATAGATGTACGGGAAGATTTGAATTTAAATCTGATACAATAGAAAATAGAGTTGAAGAAAAAGGAAAGAGACAATAAATCAAAGTTCTCTTCGAAGTACTTTCTGTTCGATACTTCCAACTGTCTCGATAATATTATATTACATAATATAATATTATATATATTACGTTATATTACAGACTGAGAAACACTGGGTCGCCTGACATCGGACGGTCCGAGGGGTCAAGTACCCTAAGAGGTCCGTTCTTATAACCTCACCCAACGATAAAGGAAGAGGTCCCGAAGAAGGTTGGGTTCCTAGTTTGGGTCCAGAGGACGTAACGTCCGTCTGAAAAATGACTCAGTAGTCACACTCGGTAGTTCCTTCGGGTTATATTACATATGATTATTAATAGTTACTGTATTTAAAATATATGTATATAAAATAGAGAGGACTTAAATGTGATTGAATAACCTCCCGTCGGTAGAAAGTCACCCTCCAGACAAAGTCTTTGACGGTATTATGGTTTTAGGTACATATGAGTTCAGCGTATTAGACTTAGACGTTTAAGACGTAGGTGTCTAAGTCGGTTCGTATTATCATATGCTAGACTCCAAACAACTTGGACATCAACGTCTTACGTATACACTCTATCGAGACCTTCTACTTATCCTAAAACATGTACTTCTGTGGGGTAATAATATTAGGGTAACATAATTTTATCGTTTTTATTCTGTGTTAAAAAAAAGAAAAAATTTAACTTCATATTAACCAAATGGTACAACACAATTAAAATCCACATGTTGAGTCACTAAGTCAATATGTACGTACGAGTCAACGAGTCAGTGAGTCAGTACAGACTGAGAAACGTTGAGGTACCTGATGTCGGGTGATCTGAGGAGACAGATACCCTAAAAGGTCCGTTCTTATGACCTCACCCAACAGTAAAAGATGAGGTCCCCTATATAGACTGGGTCCCTAGTTTAGACTCAGAGAACTAAGAGGATGTAATACCTAAGAAATGGTGACACGGAGAACGACGATGACGATGACGACGATTCAGTGAAGTCAGCACAGGTTGAGACACGCTGCGGTATCTACGGAGAATATCCAATAATTTTCCTAACTCATCTCAAGAGAGTTAATTCCTAATTCAGGAAGAACAGTGATTACACAGAAGACCGGATTTCATCACTCCACATGGCCTCTTCCACTACCGTGGGCTGAGGTCATGAGAACGGACCTTTTAGGGTACCTGTCTCCTCGGACCATCCGACGTCAGGTACCCCAGCGTTTCTCAACCTGTGCTGACTTGTTGAAGTCAAAGCGAAAAGTGAAAGTACGTAACCTCTTCCTTTACCGTTGGGTGAGGTCACAAGAACGGACCTCTTAGGGTCCCTACCCCCTCGGACCACCCGACGGTAGATACCCCAGCGTGTCTCAGCCTGTGCGGACTTCGCTGAGTCGTCGTCGTCGTCGTCGTCACTCTATACGTAAGTAGGTGTTGTTGTCTTTTCTACCTGTTTTCAATTCCGTCGGTGGTAGATAGACTACCTTTACTTTCCCGTCTCACTGTCTCTTATGCGGTCGTGTTGGAAAATGAAGGAACGTGAACATAGAGAGAAGATAGAGCAAAAGGCTAATTGAAAAGTACGTCCTTATATCCGACGAGTCGGAAAGTCAACTCTTTTAGTACCATAGACCAGGGGAGTGAAGTACTGTTTATCTACCCCTTTGTTACCTTTGTCACTGTCTGAAATAAAAGAACGGGAGGTTTTAGTGACTCCTACCATTGACGTCGATACTTTAATTTTCTACGAACGAGGAACCTTCTTTTCGATATTGTTTGAATCTCATAATTTTTCGTCTCTGTAATAAACGACCGTTTCCAGGTATATCAGTTTCACTACCAAAAAGGTCACCAGTACATACCTACACTTTCAACCTGGTACTTCTTCCGACTCGCGGTTTCTTAACCACGGAAACTTGACACCACGACTCTTCTGAGAACTCTCAGGGAACTGACGTTCCTCTAGTTTTAGGCAGTTAGGATCTCCTTTAGTTGGGACTTATAAGTGACCTTCCTGACTACGACTTGGACTTCGAGGTTATGAAACCGGTGGACTACGTTTCTCGACTGAGAAACCTTTTTTGGGATTACGACCCTTTCTCTTCCGTCCTCCTCTTCCCCTGCTGTCTCCTACTTTACCAACCTACCGTAGTGACTGAGCTACCTGTACTCAAACTCGTTCGAGGTCCTCTACCACTTCCTGGTCCTCCGGACCACACGACGTCAGGTACCCCAACGTTTGTCAGTCTGTCCTGACTCTCCGACTTGTTGTTGTTGTTGGAGGGTCCCGAAGATCTACAACTGACGCCGGACTTGGTCGTCATCATTAACTAGAAAGAAGTTGGTCAAATACCACAAAGTCAGAATTGACCGTAAACTCATCTTGACTTCTTTGGCTTCAGTAAAAGAATCGAGGTGATTCGTTAATTAGAAACAAAGAAAAATCTATTTCCTACCCTCCTCCCCCAATAATTGACGGGAGAGCCAAAGGAAGGTCAAGGTTGAAAGACACTGACAGACAAAGTCTTTTCCCTACCCTTTTATCTGTGTTGTGACAATAGTAAGACGTCTAATCGACTTAAAAGAGAGTGGGAGATTAAAATCAAAGATTATTTTTACCTTTAATAACTGAGATGGTACGGTAAATCCTTTTCAATGTATTTCAACTTCGAGGTGGTTCCGTGTCCTTTTATTACCTTGACTTAATTTTAATAGGTCGGAGATAAAAATTTATATTACAAGAAATAAAAGAATTAGGGACTAATAATAAAAAAGGTTGAAGTTTTTTTCTTATCCGTTGTACATTCAAGACGTTGTATATGGGAGACTTATTCTACACTTAAGGGTCTCATTTCAGAGTATTATTGACTCTTGAATTACTTGAAAAGTATTTCGTATATATCTATAACTATATAACTATACTATATAGTTACTATATATACTATATAACTATTTTTCTTATTAGTAATTTTTAATACTTTGATAGACTTGGTAACGACAATATTATCGTATGTAAAATGGACCGGTGGTATGTCAGATGTCCACAAAGAACTAAATAAAGGAAGGTAATTCTATATACCGCAATCGCCATTTGTTGGGTAGACAGTTACGTCCAATCTACATTCTTTGCACCCAAGCTAGAGACCCAACCCTTCTAGGGGACCTCCTCGTACCGTTAATAAGAACGGACCTCTTAGAGTACCTGTCTCCTCGGACCGTCCGATGTCATGTATCTCAGTGTGTCTCAGTCTATACTAACTTCGTTGAATCGTGAGTGTAATTTTATATTTTCAATGATTGAGTCATAAAATAAAAATATATGTTTATATTCTTTTCAAAAAGATCTTTACACAAATTTAATAAAAATAACTAAATGTTTGACAATAGGTGGTGCGTAAAATTGTGGTACGCAAAATTGGGTTCCTGACTAAAAGGAATAAAGAGTAATTCATGTCGACGAAGAAAGAAATTTTATCAGTTGTATCCTCACTACAGTAAAAGTTACAATCAACAAAGATCAGTTTCTACTTCATCGTTGAGAGGTATCTATTCTACGGTCACACTTTTAGGGTCTTGAACTTCCTTTACGATTTCGTGTAAAGACCTATAGTCCCTGGTTCTTCCTGGGGTATCCTTCTCATTGTCTTCACCGATGTGAAACGTCCACAGTGGGGAAGAAGTTTTACCGTGTCGACGACGTGGTTCTCCCGAAAAAGTCCGAATCTCAAAGAGGTCATATATATATACCTATTTACTCGGTGTGTGTGTGTGTGTGTGTGTGTTCCACCTGTAGATCGAAGGAGTCGTATCACTCTACAAAACACCCTCAGGATGAGACCTAGAGTAGAGTCTCCCTAGTGATCCTCTTAGAAGTCTTAAGTCGAATACCCTTAGTCTATGTCTCTTCCCTCGACCCCATGTCTACCTCCGTGATAAACTGGTCTTTTTCTTGTTTTCTCCACTCCAATCGACTTCCTTCCTTGATTTGTACTTGTCCATGTTTGTCTCTAATCTTTTTATTACCTTGTATAATTATTTCGGTTCTCAACTAAGAAACTTTTCTACTTTTTTTTACGACTTTGAAATGGATCTTCTTAGTTCTTTTTTTCACTTTTTTGAGTTTAGTTATTATAATGTTTAACTTTTTCATCTTTAATTTTTATTATAGTGTGTTATGTTTCTTAGTACATTTATGATACTTGTAAATATGTGGTTGTTTAACATGTAGATCTTCTTTATTTAGATAAGGATCTTTATATGTGGGACGACGACGACGACGACGACGATACAGCGAAGTCAGCACAGGCTGAGACACGCTGGAGTCTCTGCCGTCGGGTGGTCCCGAGGGCAGGGACTCTAAGAGGTCCGTTCTTGTGACCTCACCCAACGGTAAAGGAAGAGGTTACATACTTTCACTTTTCACTTTCACTTCAACGAGTCATCACAGACTGAGAAGTTCTGGGGTACCTGACGTCGGGTGGTCCGAGGAGGCAGGTACCCTAAAAGGTCCGCTCTCATGACCTCACCCCACGGTAACGGAAGAGGTTTTTGGTTCTGATTTAGTACTTTCCATCTTCTCTACAGTTGGTCTTTACCAGAAAAGTATTAGTACTATGTTTCGGTATATTATCTTTCTCGTGACTTAGACCTCAATCAAAAAAAACCACCCCACCCTCCTCCCCATTAAAATGAAATTTTAATGGAGGTTCTTGATCTTTTCAGTCAATATAACAAACTTAAAATCAGAATATTTTCTGTCTCTATTATAAAGAAAATACCCGAACGACACTCGCAATTTACTTTAATTTCGTCAAACTCTTGTTTATGGTGTTTTGTTGTATTAAACTCAGAATATAAGGTAACTAATGAATTTTCATCAATGGATAAAGGTTCTTATATTCGTTTTCCCGTTAAGTAGATTTATTTCTTTTATTATTATTAGTCCGATTGGGTTTAAAGAAGTATCGTTGTATGTTACGGGTTTCTGTTCATCCTTACGAATACGATACTCACTTTTATAATGTTCGTCGGTGAGACCGACAATCAGTATTTTCGTTACTTATCTATTTCCGTATGTATGGAACTTCTATAACACATAAACCGGGGTCTGGTGGTTTTTACTACTTATGACGTCATTTTTACTCAGTCTGTTTATTAGACAAAGGGATTCCGTACATTTTCAATACAAATGTGACATGACTTCGCGTAGTACACACGTTATCTTAAAACAGATTTTTTATCTACCACAAGATCACACAATCAGTCAACACAGACTGACACACGCTGGGACACCTACCATCGGGTGGTCCGAGGAGACAGGTACACTAAAGGGTCCGTTCTTATGACCTCACCCACCGGTACGGGAAGAGGTCTCCTAGAAGGACTGGGTTCATAGTTAGGGTCCAGAGGATGTAACGTTCGCCTAAGAAATGGTAGATTAAATAACTACATTTTATGATTGATAGGAGACTCGGAAATCCTTCAGTATTAGAAAAACGACCACCTCCCAGAACGGAGTCACAACTACCGACGACTGACTAGTCCCACTCCTACTGACGCCGTTAAAGAATTTTATAGTTTCCGATTCATTGAACCTCTTAAGTTGTCGATTCTTACACATTAAAAAAAAAAAAATTCCAGGTACTTCATTAGTTCCATTAATTCTCAGTTTCCATTTATTTACACTCCCTTTTCAGTAGTATGTTACAGACCTATTTGGTAACTAGTTAAACTTGTACATTGACACCCTCAATGTTAATATTTTTCTTACATTTAAAAGTTATAGAATTGTTACATTTCGACGGTTCATTATATTTAAATGTTTAGTTCGTTACTCACTGTATTTGAATACCGTTAAATAAAATATAGTATTCAATTAGTCAAGTCATTTTTTTAATTTATGCCACAAATTTTTTGTATTACTATATTTGGACAGTTATCGAAAGTAACTGAAAAAGATTGAGATGTTCATGTAAAATTTTTTATTCTTAAAATCACTTTTATATAAATACTTTTTCAAGTTATAAAGGAACTGAAAATGAGACACCCAAAAAGGAAGACATTTTGATTTAAATTTTATAAAATGAAATTTTATCGTTCTAATTTATACTAAAGTAAAAATACCTAAAAAATAATTTTTATAAAGATGGAATTTTAGAAAAGAATATTTCCGATGTTCGATTAAGGAGTGAAAAAGTCGAAGTAAAGGTAAATCCTTACCTTAACAACGTATCAAGACCAAGTACCCAGTGTTTATCTTTGGACGACCTCTACTCTAAACGGACCTTTTCCCAAACGAAGAAACTATGACTTCCTCTACCTGTGGAGACCGGCGTAAGGAAAAACAAGTACGGAACTTATCTGCGGCCCCACATTTTATCGGTAAAATGGTGGTGTTCCGTTTTTTTCGTGTATGATTATTATCGTGTCGTTTTTCTATGTCAAAAATGAAGTAGTGACTTCGTGACATGGTAGAGATTGAACAATACACCCCACATAAATGAATTTGGTGATAACTAAATCGAAAGTCATTGAACGTCAACTTTTGGTAGAATTAGTTTTGGAATAGGTATGTATGTTTTTTATGCGTACGTGTGTATCCCTTTTTACATCATACCACGTGGTGATTAATATATAGCATAGACCCATTACTTTAAGACTTACATGAAAAGGGAAAAACATGAAACTACTTAACGAACCGAAAAAAAAGGTTTACTCTGATATAGTTAAAAATTTTTATTAATGAGAAGATCACAAACTTACGAAAACTCTAAACTGTTCCAATAATTACGTCTTGTATATTTTATAACATATATAAAGAATTATAAAATCCTTTTTAATAAATCCTATGTTATAAAATTTTGTCGATAAAATATCACCTCTTTTGGGAACCTATTCAAGTCTAACTGTTTTTTTTTTAAGGAGTACTAATTAAATTAATTCACTCGTTTTGGTTCTAACACAATCAAGACTTAAACTGTACGTGTTACGATTGAAAGAAAATATATTAGTGACAACGAGTCATCGTTACTAGTAAAAGTCGTTGCTGGAATTTGACCATTGTTTCTTTATACAAAGTAACTGAAATATTGAAAATTTTAATTTTAATAATCATAACAACGTGACTTTATCATACAATCGAAGTCCGCATTTTGCATGACTGAGTTTACAAATATCTAATATGAGGTAAACATAAATAATATTTTATTATCGTTATGAGGAATTTGACATGTTATATAGAAACATAATACATGAATATGTATTATCAAACATGAGGATATAACGGATGGGAAAAGAACGGGGAGGGGATATGGGAGAGGAGTGACCATTGGTGATTAAACAAGAGACATAGACACTTAGATAATATAAAGACACAATGAGTGATTAAACTAAAAAATCTAGGATGTCGTACACCGAAAGAGACTGAAATTTGTATATACATATATAAATATATATATTGTATTGTATATTCATATATATTTGAAAGAGACTATATTTGTATTATAAAAGGTCCAGGTAGGTAAAACAACGTTTACCGTTTTAAAGTAAGAAAGTAACACACACATAAATAATGTGGAGTACACAGGTAAGTAGATGACTATCTGTGAATCTAACGAAGGCACGTAACCGATAACATTTATTACGACGATACCGTAACCATACGTACATAAAAAAGTAGTCACAAAAGAAGGGTATATGCAGGTCGGTACCTTAACGACCAAGTATACTAACACGATAAAAATCGAAAAACTCTTTGGAGATATGCCAACAGGTGTCTCCGATGTGGTTAAATGTAAGGGTGGTGGTCACATGTTTAAAGAGAAAAGAGGTGTAATAGTGGTTGTAAATAATAACACCAGTAAAACCACTATCGGTAAGACTGTCCACAATCCACTATAAAATAGCAAGAAAACTAAACGTAAAGAGATTATTAATCACTACAACTCGTAGCAAAGTCCAAACACAGACGATAGAAACGTTTTGACAGATGAGTCAAGAAGACACGTAAACAGGTAAAAATTAACCTAAAAAATATAACTCAATATGCTCAAAAAGTATATAAAACTTTTAGGGAATGTGTAGTAGTTTAAATGTTCATAAAAAGGGGTAAGTAATCCGTAAGAAAAGTAAATCAGTTACCAAAGGAACCGACACGTTTTGGAGAATTTAAATTAGTTCAGTATATTCATATACTAATAATAATAAAATTGAACGATTAAACAAAAAAGAAAGAAAAAGAGACACGTGCATACCGTGTCGTACGTTCTAGAATCGAGGTCGTTTCCTAGTTTGGACACAAAGGACTTCACCTTTGTGTCACGGGATTGGTGTCTGACGGTTCCTTCAGGGTCAACGACTCGACAGTTGAATTTTGTGTCAAATTGGTGAGGCGTAAGAATTAAAGGAGGGGAGTACTAACCCGAAGGGACCATCGAGTCGACCGTTTCTTAGACGGTCGTTGTGTCCTCTGGGGTCAAGTTAAGGACACAGTCCTTCTAGGGGACCTCTTCCTTATCCGATGGGTGAGGTCCTAAGAACCCGAAGGGAACACCGAGTCGACCATTTCTTAGGTGGACGTTACGTCCTCTAGACCCAAACTAGGGACCCAACCTTTCTAGGAGACCTCTTCCCTTTCAGATGGACGAGGTCATAAGACCGGACCTCTTAAGGTACATGACATCAGGTACCTCAGTGTTTGTCAGTCGTTCTGACTTACTGAAAGTGAAAGTAAAAGGAGTGTCAATGATATAAACTGTAGTACTAAATAATTATAGCTAAAAAACACACATAGGGAGTTGACGAATTGTCTATTAAAGAGATGAAAACAGAAAATTGGAAAGACGATCGAAAAATACATCAATTAAAGAACGGAAATGATATACAAACGGAAATGGTTGCTCGAAAAAAGAAAGTATTAAATGTGCAAAGATTAACACCGGAAAAGAAAAAGAGAATTTCAGGGAAATTGTAAAGAATATTTTGACAAAACCACCATGAATGGAGAAAATCGAAAAACAAGTAGACGTTTTACAAACCAGAGGGGTAGCTTCAACTTACTCTTGGAACGGTTTATAAAAACCAAAGTCCAAAAAAGAAAAGTAGTCAGACTTATATAGTACGGAAAAACCGGTCGTCTCAAAGACGACTTTTCAGTCGACTATCCGAAAACCCTCAAGGGAATATACATTGAACAACGACAAAAATTATAAGAGAAATTATAAACCGTAAAATTGATGTTAAACAGAACCACACCAGGAGGTACCCAACTGGAACAAACTCTGGAACACGAAGAATACGAATATACACACAAAGGAAAGGGTCGAATCCTTTCAAAAGTCGATACTCAGAAGTTTATACAAGAGACAGAGAAAACGAGAAAGAAGAGGCAGACCCTGGGGACATTACTTTTACAGTCATACGAGCTACAACAGAGTCTCCAGACAGTTTGAAGGGAAAGAAAAATAAGAAAAAAGACGACTCAAAAGTACTAAGGGTAATGAGACAGAAAGTCGAGTCACTAGGTAGACACGGTTACTTAGATGAAAATTGAGCTAGATCATATATAAAGTAAAGTGAACGACGAAAGAAGTAGAGATAAACCAATTACAAAAGAAAGACAACTTTTGAAAATTGAAGACCCCATCCGACCTCTGTGGGTACGGTCTATGTCTCTTTCCTCGACACTGGTCGGAAACTCTTCGACGTCTCGGTCGGTGAGACCGACCGCTGACATCGGTACTGGCACTGGCTAGTCGGTTCGACGGGTCCACCTCACCCTTCCCATTAGGACTGAAGAGTAAGACAAAGGGGTGGGAAAGAGACTCAGAATACTAGTAAAAATAGTACTAACGGAACTTGAGAAAGAGTCCATCTAACGGATAAACGTGAAGTGATTGAAAATACCCCAAAATAGAACAGGGAAGTAATACTTGTAAAAGGAGACAGGGAAGTAAAAAAGATAGTTCGACAAAATTAAAGACACAGAGATCATTCAACGAAAACAAAGAACTGGAACTCCTTTACCCAAAAAAAAAAAAAAACCATCCTAAGGGGAATACGCAGTGTCACCGTGGTAGGCGAGACCAGTGGTCTCGGTATACGAGATCCCCACGGGGGAAAAACCTGACGTACCTGAAAAGTTGGCACCGTCCAACTGATGATACACGTCACACCATCCGTACCGACCGAGAACGAGACAAACCAACGGTCCGGGACGGAACGTGTCTTCGACGGACAGTGACTAACCACTCCATTGATCAAAGTCCAAAAACCCCTCGGGGTCCCGAACACGACAGAGTGACTACCCACCTTAATCTCGGGTCCTCTAGAGTCCCGAACACAAACGGGTCCTTACCCACTTCTGTCCAGGATACCCAATTACCGACCGGGTGACCACCCGTCTCGACACACGACCTGAAGTTCACAGGTTTCCGACACAACCGGTCGACTACCCAACCCCGGGACGGTCAAGGTCTCGACCAAGACCGGAAGACCAGTCACCCGACCTAGGACGGTATTGTCCAATACCCAGACATCAACAGGACCCCGATCACGGACGGGTGACCACCCATCTGGACCCAGGGACTCAGAGACCGATATCCGGAGACCCGAAGGGTCCAGATCAAGGGTGTGTGACCGTACACCACAGTCAAGGACTCGGGAGACCAACCATTCCGGTACAGGTCCCCGTTGACACCCGAGTCACCAAAATTACGTCGGACAGACGACCACCCCTTTCGATACACAGGTACGTTAATAAAGGAACCGAACTCCACAGGTTCGTCACCACAGACGTCCGACCACCCACCCCCGTCCCGACCCAGGGTTCCAATTATTCGATCTCCATCCTGAGGTTTCTTCGAGAGCGATCATGGTCACAGGAGTACCATCTAGTTCGGGGGACTTCATCGAAGACGGTCACGGATACAGGGATCGTACTCGAGGTCAACGGAGAACGGAGAGATCCTTTGGGAGGTTCTAATCCTTCATACCGACTGGGGTCGAGGGAAGTTTAATTCCGAAAACGGGATCCAGACCCTAGAACATCCTAAAATACACTCAAGAAGTTCTCCTCAGAGACGATCGGTGTCGGGAGACCGAGGGGATTTTTATTTGACATGACCGAAAGTTTCGGTTTACAAGACTCCCCGAGTAGAATAGTCATGTCCTGAGGGTCTGACCCCTCGGTTTACAGTCGAGTTTGGGAAAAAGGAGAATCCTCTTTGACACGGAAACATTAATAAGAGGATAAACCCTTAAGATGGATCTCGATACCCAGAACTGATATGACACTGAGGTGGGTAGGATGGAAAGCAAAGGAAGAAATATCGAAATGAACACGTACGGTTCAACAAAGTCCGTACAAACTGAGAAACACTGGGATACCTGACGTCGGGTGGTCCGAGGAGACAGGTACCCTAAGAGATCCGTACTTATGACCTCGCCCAACGGTGCAGGAGGAGGTCCCCTAGAAAGGTTGGGTCCCTTACATGGACGTGGAGAATACAGAGGACGTGACTGTCCACCCAAGAAATGGTGATCGCGGTGGACCTTTCGGGTAGAAATGAACGTTTTGTGGACAATACCATCGAAGACCAGAAAAAGAAGTCATTAACAAGACATTTATCAACGTTAAAACCACACGGGTACTGTCGTTCACTTGAGTTCCAGAAAGATAAGACACTAGAACCCTTGAAGAGGCTGAAAGTATAGGATTCGTGTACTATACACGAAATATTAGACGAGTGTCTATGTTTACGAAAACGTGATAAATACACTTATCTATATGATTTTGTTTAATTACCACATTTTGTGAGATTTCTGAGTGAAATTGGCAAAATTTTCTTATAATTTTCTTACAATCTTTTAAGGTAAATAAGTTATTGTTAACTGATATTTAATAGACGTAAATACTACCTTGACGTAGAAAATTAGTTATTATACAAAAATTACATCGAGTACAATTGTATTTCCGTTGTACAAAAAGACATTAAGTTATTTTTTAAAGAGGTGTAATCAGATGTAAAATTTTAAATCGAAATATTATTCACCGTGTAATATAATTCTGGACTCGTGAAAATCTTAGTATATTAAGTTAGTTGATATTTGTGAACTCATAAATTACGACTAAACCCCAAACCAATAACGAAAACGGAGTATTAAATTAAATACTATAAGATAAAGTACAAATTTTTCTATTACATCAAAATAATATCTACTTTGTATAATCACTTCATCTTTATCGAGTCCTTCCTTCAGTCTTATGAATTGAAGTGGACGAAACTCACTTAAATATAAGATATTCGTAGTCAATTGTATAGATATTTAATCTGGTTTTTAAAGAAGAGAGAACGTTCCTAATTTACTTCATTTCGTCTAACCAAAATAATCATGATAACGGGTTAACATCATTTCCAAGGTTTGATTTTAGTTCTATAAAATCTGATGAGTTTTATACACCCTAAAATCAAAAAGGAATTTTACAGTAACGTACTCTAAGAACTAGACCAAAACAATAAAAAAGGGTGATAAAGTTTCAACGAAGGGACCTAAGAGAGGACTTACACTATTCCTTGTCTATGTTCTCAGACAGTTATCCTAATATTTTGTCTTATTTTCTACCTATCGTGTGTAGACCAAATCGTCACTGGAGTTTCTTCTCTCTCAAACTTCAGGTGTGTAATAAGAACGAAATAAGAAACCATTAGGAAAGAACAAACCCCCAAACCTTTTTGTATACACGTCTTTGAATTAGTTAATCCCCCTTTAAAAACTCCGTTTTGTCGATGATACACATATACTTTTCTTTTTCACCGTCGTAAAAAAGGGGTCTTTTTATCTTTTCTACTTAGTCCGTAAAAAGAGAATAATAAGGATGAGTGTCTACTTGGTTGTTTTACTGGAAAAATAGATGTTTTCATTAGTCTTCCAGTCTTAGTCGTAAATATTTGTTTTAAATGTATATATACATATATATATATATATATATATATATATTATACCGATCTAACGAGTAACATCAAGACACTTCTTTTCATTGGATATAAAATCTCGTTTACATACTAACGTAGTATAGAAACCGACTTGATTCGTTTCGTGTTTTCTTTGGTTAATATGGGGTACAACAATTTAATGAAATTTAAAGACGAAAATTAGGAACAACCAATCTGAGGGTTAATTGACAAGTTTAACACCATGATATTGAGACAGTCTCGAGGACCCCAGTAATCTATAGACATATTATGGAATGATCGATTTCTGGAGACAAAAGGAGAAGTTTACCTACTATACATACAACCCAACGTCTCCCCATGACCTCTTTTGACTTCTCTTTCGTAGGAGTAGTGTCCGTGATATGACCGTATAAACGGAGGTATATATGTGGAAGACGGGAAAGCAATATCGTAAAAGACTTTATTTACAACTACTCACTTAATGATTTACTTCAACTGACTCGGAGAAATTATAGGTCTCTATAAATTATACCTTCCCACTTTCCATCTTCCGTTTGAGATCGTCCATCAACCTTTCGAGACTCTTATTTTCTGGATTCCTCCGGAACTTGAAGTAGACCCTTGACATGGGACCCTCGATAGGTTCCATGATTGGTCGATATCGAATTCGCAACAAGGTTAAGACTATCGAAACAGGAACCTTTCGTTCCAGCCCCTTTCCCTCCTCTCTCTTCCCTCTCGACAATAAGAGGAATGATATTTGAATTTCGGACGATAACAAGGTTCAGTACACGTGGACCCTTTTAATAAATTGAAGAAAATTCAGACCCAAAGACGTGGACCTTTACTCATACTATTGGTGGATAGAGTATTATGGTATTTTATAACATTCTTAAATTAACGTATTGTTTACATTTCATTACTTGTGTCATAGATCGTGTCTTATCCGTGAAATATTTACGATTGAGTGATAATAAGTAGGTTTTACATTGTTCAAATGTAACTTGGTTGAGGATCTTTATGGTTTATAACATAAAAAATGTACTAGGGGTCTAAATTACAGATAGAGAGAATGATCTTAAAATATGAGGTATCTCTGTCTTTCGTACTAACAAAAATAGGTAAAGAACGTGTCATGGACAGGTTTTATCCGAGAGTCATGGATACACGACTTTTAATTATTCACTTCACTCTTTTGTCACGTCATCGGTGCTTCCTTTCTCTCGCCCGACGTAGTGATTTCGGTAAACTTTTTCCTCCTTTACTTGTGTCATCCGGTCGAAATAGGGGGTTTACCGGGACGTAACCAAAGATGGATAATCTTCGGGAATAATCCGTAGGACCTTCAAATTTCTTTATAATATTTATTGACTCTGTTAAAAGTGTCCTTTTAGAAAACCCTTGATTCCATAAAAAGTCGAAACAGAACGTCGGTGGATTAGGATGTTAAAAGAGATTCAAATACCTACGTGGGGTCGTGGTGTTTCCGTGGTGTCATATTTTTGTTCGGTGCATGTGGGAGGACTACAACTATCAAAAGTAGGACTGGAGGTTGACATTGGATAAAATTTAAACCTTAGGTTTAGAGAAAGACCTAAAAGAACATAAGTCTGACGTTTTTGGTAGAGGGTTATCTAACACGAAGGAGTATGAGTCCTGTGTAGGTAATACGAAGAGGTCGAGATTATAGATAAAGGAGAAAAACTTCATTAAAACAAATAAACAAATAAAACCCGACACGACCTAACAGTAACGAGGCGCCCGAAAAGGCATCAACGCCGCTCGTCCCCGATGAGAGGTCTACGCCACGCGCCCGAAGGGGGACACGACCGAAGGGAACAACGCCTCGTGCCCGAGACCCCGTCCCCGAAGGCAGGGAGTCTTCGCCGTCGTGTCCCGAGGCACCGACGTCGAGAGGCCGNGAGAGACAGGTACCCTAAGAGGTCCGTTCTAGTGGCCTCACCCAACGGTGCGGGAGGGGGTCCCCTAGAAGGACTAGGTCCCTAGCTTGGACGTAGAGGACACAGAGGACGTAACGTTCATCTAAGAAATGAGTGACTTGGTGGACCCTTCGGGACTTTTGTACATACTGTTCGGAATTCTTATAAGTACGTCTTGAAAGGATCACTAGATCATCAATTCTAAGGTGGAACATTAGGTCCGTTGGGGTCAAGTCAGGGGCCCGGTCCTTCATCGTGGGTGTACGCCCGTGTCAATTCGGTCACGTGGCGTTGATGATTCGGGACCTCGAGGCCCTGGGGGGGGTGTTGATCTCCCAGTCCCACGGTGTCGTTTTCTAGGACGGTGTCGACTCTGGAGAACGTCGGGGTGTTTTTTTACAAGTACAAGAAACTGGGTCATTAAAAATAAGTTCTTTAGGTAGTAAAATTTTATTTTATGTCTTATGACAGATCCATACGTTTAAAATAAAATTTCTTTACAACCGGTACGGTCCACCGAATCGTCATAGAGTCAAGGGGTTGGTCCGTAACTTGGACCCGGAGACGTCACTTTCGAGACTTAGGGTTGATCTGGTGTCTTCTTGTGGGGGTCCCGTTCTTATAATCAGTTCCTTAAGGGACCACCAGGTCACCAATTCTGATCCGTGATAGTGACGACACAGGGCTCAAGTCAGGGACCAACCCCTTGACTCTAGGACGTTCGGTACTCCCGTTGGTGTTTATGTCTTATTTAATTAGTTTGAAATAAACATTTCCATCTTTTTTCTATGTCTTCTCACCCATATAAGAAAAAAAAAAAAAACTTTATCATATGTCGACCATTTTCGTCAAAAATTTCGACGACGACGATTCAGCGAAGTCAACACAGACTGAGAACGGTGGGGTATCTGCCGTCGGATGGTCCGAGGGGGCAGGGACCCTAAGAGATCCGTTCTTGTGACCTCACCCAACGGTAAAGGGAGAGGTTACGTACGTTCACTTTTCACTTTCACTTCAGTGAGTCAGCACAGGTTGAGAAGCGCTGGGGTACCTGACGTCGGGTGGTCCGAGGAGGCAGGTACCCTAAAAGGTCCGTTCTCATGACCTCACCCACGGTAACGGAAGAGGCTCAAAAATTTCTCTCAAATATTATATATTTCAATAAATAACTAATATTACTTCAAAAGTTTTATTCTAAGTTTTATTAAGTGTTACATATTGATGTCGATACGTCAGGACATATCTGTGCGTTTATGCACCCTTCGTCAAACACGTTGACCCGCATCGATTCTTCACTGTTAGACGGTTTCTCGAGTGGCACAGGGAGGGGCACCTCTGTAAGCTACGAAGGATAGAAAGACGAAAATATATAACAATATATAACAAACACTGACGGGTTCCAAATGCAAAATTTATACTAATCAATCAACCGGTCAATAAAAACAGACACGACCCAGAAGTAACGAGTTGCCCGAAAGAGGTCAACACCGCTCGACCCCGATGAGAGACGAACCCCACGTGCCCGAAGAGCAACACCGCCGAAGAGAAGAACGCCTCGTACCGGAGATCCCACTCGTCCGAGGCCATCAACACCGTGTCCACGAGTCATCAAAGCCGAGGGCCAGAGATCTCGTGTCCGAGTTATCAACACCCGTACCCGAATCAACGAGGTTCCGTACACCCTAGAAGGACCTAATCTCTGGTTTGGGGACAGAGGACGTAGTCGTCCGTCTAAGAAGTGGTGACTCGGTGATTCCTTCGGGGACTGAAAAGATTACCCTATTGAATGAATAATACTACATAATTTTACACGTTTCACTTCAAAATTACTTTTTTAAGTTGAGAGGAAAGGGTTGAGTGGAACTTTGTAGAGAGGAGACTGTAGTACCCCGTCTTTAGGGATGACTACCAGGAGGTCCCCTTTCTTAACTTGCGAAGGAGGTGTTAGGCACTAGGTAAGAACCTAAACCTTCAGTCGACTCGTTACTTCCGTTGTGATTCTTACGGTAGATAATAACCCGAAGGGACCACCGAGTCTACCATTTCTTAGACGGATGTCACGTCCTCTGGACCCAAGCTCGAGACACAGTCCTGCTAGGAGATCTCTTCCTTTACCGTGTTTGGTGAGGTCATAAAAACGGACTTCTTAAGATGCCAGTCTCCTCGGACCCCCTGATATCAGGTACCCCAGGGTTTCACAACCTGTACTGACTCTCTAAAAGTGAGTGGGTATTCTAGAATGGTAGTTAATGACTAATGACTAACAATGTATTAAAATTAGAGTGGTGTAGACTCTCTCATCTTACCTAAGAAAGTAAAAGTGTCGAACTCTTAGACTCAGGGACTCTATGACTTACACACCGGACCTAAGGGTCTTTTACAACTGGAACTTTGAATCTACTGAGACCTGAAGGACCCTTCGGGCGGATCCGTGGTGGACCCACTGTCTACTCACTCAGTGAGTCGGTACCACACACTCAGGATCGCAAGAACCTCCACAGAGGTCAAAAAGTGGACTTCTGAGGACGTGTATGATTTTGATATAAAAGAGAGAGAAGGAAGGTACAGTTCGTCCGAAAAGAAATTTTTACGCTTCTATTGAAAGGATTATAATTCCAGTTGGACTCAGGGGGATGGGGACCGGTAGGGTACTGAGTAGGGTAACCATTAGATTTAAAGTCACTTTGATGGGAGTCCCAACATCAACTCGTACACCTAGGTCCTGTCTTCAAAAGACCCCTAAACCTGAACCGACTAACCCTTCCGTCAGGACTTTCAATTATAAAATAAGATCTACCTGAAACCCTTCCCTACCTTTACGGACTACTCTCTTCTGTCCACTCTTCTAAGGTTTTCGTTTGGGGTCACTCGAGACCCAAGGTTGTTTTCCTGAACCTTTTAGACGGTCGGTAAGAGCCGAATATCAAAGCTCAAAGTTAAGGAAGAGTTAATATCTGGTAAGTAAACCGTTGGTACATGATTTATAGAGGACACACGACCGGCGACGGAAATCGTCCTTGACCCCGACTACCTTGGCGTGAGAGGACCGTGAGTCCCAACCGAGTCAGAACGAGTCCGACTATACCCACTCCTTCACAATTCTGTTTACCAGTCACGTTGGACGTGTCCACGGAACCCCTGTATATACATCTGACCGTCGAAACTCGTTCCTCAATGTTTTCGGAATATTTTCTCTGTCGTATACTCGACGTAAACCTCATATTCACCCTTGGGTTACCTGTGGGTCCTGTTTACTTGTGCTGAGTATTAGGTCCTGTACGTAAGGAAACGGATCCTGTCCTGTCCTGAGTCTGATTCGACTGACCCCTCGAAACGGTCAAAGAAAGGACCGTTCTTTCATACGGAGGTTGTAGACTGACGAGTCTTTAGTGTCAATGATTTATAACTCTACTTCTCACCCGTCCCGCCCCGAACTAAACTTGTCCTTTTAAGACGACCTAGGGAGGTCGTCTTAACAATTTAACGTTTCGGAACCCGGAGGTGGGGACCTCAAAAGTAGTCATCCAGACCCCATCCAGGACTTTTGACGTAGGGTCCACTATGGTCACATCGGACAAAACCCAGACGTGAAACTCTTGATATGACCTTGGTGAAAGAACGTCCTTCGCGTTCCCAAATACTTAGATCAAACCAAAGATTATAGTCTTCCCTCGATACTCTATATCTTATTTGGTCTAGTGTGGACTGGGTGGAACCGCGGCGTGCGAATGGGGTCACTGGGTCACAAACTAACGGAACCGCAATGTCCTTGACGTTTGTCGGTCCTTCCCTGGTCTACACCTCCAACCTCTCCCACGGGGCCTTCGTGTCGAGCTGTGAGTCGTGGACCCCGACGACGTCGAGGTGTCTGCCCGAGGACGTGGGAGTCCAGGAGGGAGTCGGGAGTCCTACGGTTGAAGGTCCGGGAGGAGAATGAGATGGAGTTTACAGACCCGGAGACTACTGTCTTCTCAAGACTAGTGTGAAAGACTAGGTCTGTCCCATTGTATTCCACTGTCCGTACCAGTCTGAATGTCCAATTGTCTCACCCGACTACTACTCCCGGGACTTTCACAACCGTTTGCCGAAGTCAGTCCACAGGTTCCTCTTTGTGGTTTCTCAGTGCAACCAGATCCTCACACTGAGAGCGAAGCCCACACTCTCCAGGACCCAAGTTTAGGACTACCTCGGGTGTAGGAAAACCCGAAGGGACTCTCGAGCCTGTCATTTCTTAGACGGACGTTACGTCCTCTCGATCCAAACTAAGGACCCAACCCTTCTAGGGGACTTCTTCCTGTACCTTTGGGTGAGGTCACAAGAACGGACCTCTTAGGGGGTACTTGTCTCCTCGGACCGTCCGATGTCAGGTACCCAGCGTCTCAACCTGTACTGACTCGCTGGTCCCTGTGTTCTCTTTGTCGCTTCACTAAATAGATTAAAAACTCTGAACCTGTACCTGCGATCTCCCGCTAGACTCTAACGACTTTGATGTTCGAAACCAGGTCGGTGGCTTTCTTACGAAACATCCGAGACGCTCGTTCGAGTCAACACAGGGTGAGAAATACTGGGGTCCGACGGTCCGAGGAGACAGACACCCTTGGGTCCGTTCTTATGACCAAACCCAACAGTAAAGGAGGGGGTCCCCTAGAAGGATTGGGTCCCTAACTTGGCCCCAGAGGATGTACCCGTCCTCCTAAGAAATAGTGACTCGGTGGACTCTTTGAGGATCTAACCCGAAAAGACGAATTTAGTTTTTTAACAGTTTATGATAATTTTTTTTATTATTAAAAAATTTCACCCTTAACGGACCGTCAGGTCACCAATTCCCCGAAGGGACCACCGAGTCTACCATTTATTAGATGGATGTTACGTCCTCTGAGTGAAAACTATGAACCCAGCCCATACCGATGGGTGAGGTCATAAGAGTGGACCTCTCAAGATCCCTGTCTCCTCGGACCGTCCGACGTCAGGACCCCCAGCGTTTCTCAGCCTGATAGTGAAAGTGAAAGTGGTCACCAATTCTGAACCGCGAAAATGACGACACCCGACCAATCCTAGAGACCAGACCCTTGATTCTACGGTGTTCAGTGTGTCGATCCGGTTTTCTTATTTTTATTTTATCGGTTAAAGGAACTCGTTTGTTGAAAGTATACAACTAATTAGCACAGGAATAAAATGGAAAATTACTACTTTCTGTCTATACATTTCTTTCTTTTATGTTGATTATCTTTTTGTTGTATGAGATAATTTTACCACCATCATTAAGTTCCTTATTATATAGATAAAAGTATGGCATTAGATAAAAAGAAGGTCAAAATAACTCTATACTAACCGTATGTCATCATGACATGTGTAAATTCTACATCTCGTATGACTAAACTGAATGTGTGTAATACTTTACTAATAGTCTCTGACTATATTAAAACTCTGTAATTTTATGGAAGTTAAGTCAAGTCAAGTCAGCGAGTCAACACAGACTGAGAAACGCTGGGGTACTTAACGTCGTGTGGTCCGGAGGGACAGGTAGTGGTTGAGGGCCTCAAGAGAGTTTGAGTGCAGGTAGTTCAACCACTACGGTAGGTTGGTAGAGTAGCAGACAGCAGGGGAAGAGGAGGACGGGAGTTAGGGAGGGTCGTAGTCTCGGAAAAGGTTACTCAGTTGAGAAACGTACTCCACCTGTTTCATAACCTCAAAGTCGACGTTGTAGTCAGGAAGGTTACTTGTGGGTCCTGACTAGAGGAAGTTCTACCTGACCAACCTAGAGGAACGTCAGGTTCCCTGAGGGTTCTCAGAAGAGGTCGTGGTGTCAAGTTTCCGTAGTTAAGAAACCGTGAGTCGAAAGGAGTGTCAGGTTGAGAGTGTAGGTATATACTGATGACCTTTTTGATATCGGAACTGATCTGCCTGGAACAACCGTTTCATTATAGAAACGAAAAGCCATACGATAGATCCAACCAGTATTGAGAGAAAGGTTCCTCATTCACAGAAAATTAAAGTACCGACGTCAGTGGTAGACGTCACTAAAACCTCGGGGTTTTTTATTTCAGACTGTGACAAAGGTGACAAAGGGGTAGATAAAGGGTATTTTTGGAATTACTTCCACTTTTAAGAAGTTCAATAAAAAGTCAAAAAAGTCAAGGTTAAAAGAAGAAACCTTAATAGAAAATGAAATATAAAACTAAACCAAGTTTTAAGTTTACGAAGTTTTTCCGATCCTCAGAGAAAGTGAGAACAGGGTAGGGATTGTCCGTTGGTGACTAGCTTAAGGAACAAATAAGGAGGTTTCTGTAAAGTACGTATACGTTCGTTTGTCTTAAGATATGTATATATAAGAAAAGGAGAAGTCTATTCTAAATTATATACGAAAAAACGTTGAACGAAAAAATGCAAATTGTTCTATGGTACTTATATGTAAAGTTCTCGAAGGATACAGAAGTAAAAAGCAAAAACAAGAAAAAACAAACAAAACCCGACGTGGTCCTCCGTACACCCTAGAATCAAGGGGGTGATTCCTAGGTTGATTATTGGGGACGTTACCTTCGTCTCTCAGAATTGAGGACCTAGAGGTTCCTTCAAGAAAATAAAAAATTTTTTAAAGAATACCATGAAATAAATATCTATACGTCACAAAGAATTGGTCAAGGGCTGAACATCCGTAGACCTAAAAAAAGAAAATTTCACTTATGTTGTTGTATATTAAAACTTATGTCAGTAAAACGTCTATACGGTCATACAAAAACCTATGTGAGGATCTTCACCATGACGACCCACATACGCCAAATTTTTAAACCTGTCTCTAACAGTGTACGTGAAGCTCTTTTGTAATACTTAAATGTTAGGGTACACATTATATAAACTCATGGACAAAACCATACCAATAAAAAATTTGATACTCTTATATACACACACATACACACACACACGAATCAACTCAGATTAAGAAACACTGGGGAACTTGACATCGGCCGACCCCAGGAGACAGGTACCTTAAAAGGTCCGTTCTTATGACCTGACCTAATGGTAAAGGAGGAGGTCCCCTAGAAGACTTGGGTCCCTAGCTTGTGACCAGAGGGCGTAGAGGATGTGACCGTCCGCCTAAGAAATGGTGACTTGGTGGACCCTTCGGGTACCTTTATACGTCCCTATGTGTAAACCTTCGGTAGACACATATCTACTATAAATTTTAGGACCCCGACCTATCTTGATCTCGTTAATCCTTTAATCATTCTTGTCTTATTCTTCGGGTCCATTTCGAGAATTTGTACGGTTGTAAATGTCGTTTTCCTCGGTCGTTTCCTCTAACCCTTCCTTGTCGGTCACACCATTCTTCTTTCGATCTTGTCACACAGTATCGAAATTCCCACGTACCCCACCCCACCCCTCAACCTAGTATTTATATTTAAGCATGTCAGTGAGACCTCTTGGTAAACCGTAGAGTACCATTTCTACACGTTATTAAGGTGAGGATGTCTGTATAAGATCGCACTCCGTATCCCTGGTTCCTCTGTTTTCAAGTGACGTCCGTCGTCCAGACGGTATTTTTCGTTTTCTTTTCAGTTACTTTTCATTTTTCTCTATTTAACATCGTATAAGTATGGTAAGGGGTCCACCGAGTCACCATTTCTTAGACGGAAGGTTAAGTCCTCTGTGTTCTATGTTCCAAAGGTAGGGACCTAACCTTCTAGGGGACCTCCTCCTTTGGCGTTCGATGAAGTCATAAAAACGGACCTCTTAGAGTACCTGTCTCCTCGGACCGTCCGATGTCGGATACCCCAGCTTTTCAGTGTTGACTTCCTGACTCGTACGAAAGTATGGTACCGATGATAGGCAGTTACTTTTGTTTACTTGATAAGGGTATTCGTACCAAGTAGAGTATGTGTTACAATTGAATTTTTCATCCGATGTCTTACTATCTAACTGTTCTTTGTTAAATGTCCCAAAAAGATGAGCCCCAGACCCGACGGTGTGCGTCCTAGANAGACACTTCTTTTCATTGGATATAAAATCTCGTTTACATACTAACGTAGTATAGAAACCGACTTGATTCGTTTCGTGTTTTCTTTGGTTAATATGGGGTACAACAATTTAATGAAATTTAAAGACGAAAATTAGGAACAACCAATCTGAGGGTTAATTGACAAGTTTAACACCATGATATTGAGACAGTCTCGAGGACCCCAGTAATCTATAGACATATTATGGAATGATCGATTTCTGGAGACAAAAGGAGAAGTTTACCTACTATACATACAACCCAACGTCTCCCCATGACCTCTTTTGACTTCTCTTTCGTAGGAGTAGTGTCCGTGATATGACCGTATAAACGGAGGTATATATGTGGAAGACGGGAAAGTAATATCGTAAAAGACTTTATTTACAACTACTCACTTAATGATTTACTTCAACTGACTCGGAGAAATTATAGGTCTCTATAAATTATACCTTCCCACTTTCCATCTTCCGTTTGAGATCGTCCATCAACCTTTCGAGACTCTTATTTTCTGGATTCCTCCGGAACTTGAAGTAGACCCTTGACATGGGACCCTCGATAGGTTCCATGATTGGTCGATATCGAATTCGCAACAAGGTTAAGACTATCGAAACAGGAACCTTTCGTTCCAGCCCCTTTCCCTCCTCTCTCTTCCCTCTCGACAATAAGAGGAATGATATTTGAATTTCGGACGATAACAAGGTTCAGTACACGTGGACCCTTTTAATAAATTGAAGAAAATTCAGACCCAAAGACGTGGACCTTTACTCATACTATTGGTGGATAGAGTATTATGGTATTTTATAACATTCTTAAATTAACATATTGTTTACATTTCATTACTTGTGTCATAGATCGTGTCTTATCCGTGAAATATTTACGATTGAGTGATAATAAGTAGGTTTTACATTGTTCAAATGTAACTTGGTTGAGGATCTTTATGGTTTATAACATAAAAAATGTACTAGGGGTCTAAATTACAGATAGAGAGAATGATCTTAAAATATGAGGTATCTCTGTCTTTCGTACTAACAAAAATAGGTAAAGAACGTGTCATGGACAGGTTTTATCCGAGAGTCATGGATACACGACTTTTAATTATTCACTTCACTCTTTTGTCACGTCATCGGTGCTTCCTTTCTCTCGCCCGACGTAGTGATTTCGGTAAACTTTTTCCTCCTTTACTTGTGTCATCCGGTCGAAATAGGGGGTTTACCGGGACGTAACCAAAGATGGATAATCTTCGGGAATAATCCGTAGGACCTTCAAATTTCTTTATAATATTTATTGACTCTGTTAAAAGTGTCCTTTTAGAAAACCCTTGATTCCATAAAAAGTCGAAACAGAACGTCGGTGGATTAGGATGTTAAAAGAGATTCAAATACCTACGTGGGGTCGTGGTGTTTCCGTGGTGTCATATTTTTGTTCGGTGCATGTGGGAGGACTACAACTATCAAAAGTAGGACTGGAGGTTGACATTGGATAAAATTTAAACCTTAGGTTTAGAGAAAGACCTAAAAGAACATAAGTCTGACGTTTTTGGTAGAGGGTTATCTAACACGAAGGAGTATGAGTCCTGTGTAGGTAATACGAAGAGGTCGAGATTATAGATAAAGGAGAAAAACTTCATTAAAACAAATAAACAAATAAAACCCGACACGACCTAACAGTAACGAGGCGCCCGAAAAGGCATCAACGCCGCTCGTCCCCGATGAGAGGTCTACGCCACGCGCCCGAAGGGGGACACGACCGAAGGGAACAACGCCTCGTGCCCGAGACCCCGTCCCCGAAGGCAGGGAGTCTTCGCCGTCGTGTCCCGAGGCACCGACGTCGAGAGGCCGAGATCTCGGGTCCGAGTCCCCAACACCACGTGTCCCGAAACGACGAGACGCCATGTATCCTAGGAGGACCTAGTCCCTACCTTGAGTGTAGCGGACGTAACCGTCCGTCTGAGACAGTGACTCGGCCCCTTTGTTAGTAATGGTCCCTTTGGAGTGATAAAAGAAAAATTCTGATGTTAAAATAGAAAAAAAAGAGGACCATAAGGGGTACCTAAGTTAGACCTATTGGTACTGTTTATCGGTCAGGAGGGACCTTTTCTGGAGTTGAGACCTCGGTTTTTGTTCAATTGAGAGGTTGAGAGTAAGTTTTACTTTAGTTATCTTGAAACCTTTTACTCACGGACTTTCTTCAAGTCACATATCTATTAAACTGAATACTAGTAAGGTAGGAGTAGTTTGTGGTTTTGTTGTTTCTTTCAAACTACACTTACCTTAAGAATTTTGGATGAAAAGACATAAAGGATTTTCGATACACCTAAAACACATTAATATAGTTAGAGTAACACAAGTTTTATGACATGAAATTCTTGTTATTTTGAGTATAACTTTTAGATCCAGATGAAAAAGGATTAATTTTAGTCAGAATAAGACATCTTACTTGGGGATTCACTTCGTTGTTTTCCTATTAATGACTTGTTAATTTGTGTAACTTATTTCTTATTAGGTTATATAAACTTTACTACCTGTCCTACTAGACGACCTAAACTGAGAATTGTCCAAAAAATACTAATACTCTCTACATGTCCCACGTATTTACAGATAAAAAAAGAGAAATTAAAAATAAACAAGAAGAAAATCCTACAGTCGGTTTTCTCCGTTATCAAGTAAATACTATTAGTTTCCACTTCTAAGACGAACTTTTATTTATATATGTGTGAGTATTAACGTCCGACAACTGAGACTTTAGGAAGTCTCTGGTATAAGAAAGAATTATTACTGATATTTTAGACGTATCCTCCGATGTCTTAAGAGAAGTATGTACTTTAACAACGTATTCATATAACTAAAAGTAAAATCATCGTCCCTTTAAAGGTGACGATCTCTTTCTTAAATTCAAAAATTGAATTCGAAAACTTCCAACTAACCTAACCAACGTCCCCAGTCATTCTTCCCTTCACACCCACGACATTCCACGGTAATTTCGGTAATTCCTATTAAAGGTTTCAGAAGTAAGTTTGATCTTACTCAGTATAATATTTCTAGTGGTAATACTTTTTAGTATAAGTACAAGATACTCAACGGAGACGAAAAATTACGGGAAAATTTCGTTTTATATTTAATTACGAAATGTCCAAATAAACCTTTTAAGACAGGATGAATAACGGAAGTAACCTGAAAATCATTTTCATGGAAGTACTCTGAGGTACATTAATGTTTATATGGTGGGAAGAGTTTTTTCTAAATTAACCGAAGGTCTCATAACCCTTAAACTTATAACTTAGTTACCATACTTGATCCTCTATTCTATATAAGTTTTAGTAGAATTTCTCTATCTTCCCAAAAGTCCATATTTCTTTCTAGAATACTATTATCTTGATTACACTCATCCTATAAAAATTCTTACATACGTAGAGAGTTTTAAATTCCTAGTCGTATTTTGTCTTTTTTTATAGTTGTCACTTTGTTTTAAAAATCACTAAGGAGAACGATACATTTCTTCATCGTCGGTCAATTAATTTAAGTTATAAAACATGATATTTCTACAGGTATGGAGAATACCCTTACTTATCAAATAGTGTCAGGTTAAAATAATCGATAAATTTAGTCAGTTGAGAGTAAGGTGAAAGTACCACAGACTTTTTATGTCGAATGACTTATCTCTAAAGACTTGTCTCTACTATCCGCCTTGGGATACACTCATAGATTCAAGTATGATACAAAATTTAGTGACACTCAATTTTTCATCCGTCGGATTCTAACCACGTTTTCATTAACGTCGAGACCTGACACTTAAAATTTAGTAATATTAGATCTGAGTTTATGTCGAAATAATTAGTTTTATCTTTGGTAATGTTAGTTGTATAAAAACGGTTGTTCTTTACAAACAAATAAGGACATCGTATTTGAGGTACGAAGTCGTAGGTTGTTCAAGAACCTTTCGTAAAAGACGGAGGACGACTGACACCTTCGTAAAAGGGACGTTTTTCAATAATTCTACGAACTTCTTCACCATCGGTCAACCGAACTCCAGTCTACTTATACCACCTACTTCGTTTTTAAGTATCGGGTTAAGTAAGTTGGAAACTTCGTAACCAACACTCTATACTCCAGTCGTGAATGGGCCTCTTAACCTGAGAAAGACAATTGGTTACGATCGACATTCGTAACATCAAAACCCCCGTAGAGTAACTAAACGACACGTATTAAGAGTTTACATTACCAAAACAGTCCTAAGTCTTTCGACATCACCTAGTCTGGTCGTGGTGGTGGTTTGTCACTGGTATTGGAAAAAAATCATTTTCAAACCTAAACCCTTTACGGAACCTCGAAGAAGAACCAGGTTGGTGATTTGACCAGTAGTGGTCAACGTATTTTAGGTGAAAAACAGTTTCAGTGTTAGGTTGTCTCTTTAACAAGTAACCATAACGTATCTCATTCTCTTCTGCTGTGAAGTTTTACTGTTTTAAAAACTAAAAACCAGTCGAGGTACTTCGTGGGTGAATAGTTCGAAAAAGTGGAAAGGTTAGACGAAGTTTACGGATTACTGATATCTTGTCAATCTCAACTCAAGAAACCGTTGAAGGGTACCTCAATGTTCTCCTAGACTAAACTACTAGGAGAGTCAACCAGTGACAGTTGAAGGTTACCGACGGGTGATGTGAAAAGTAGAAGTTCCGAGAGTAGAGGAAATGTTTTGAAGAACTTGGTGGTGACGTGACATGTAAGTAATCGCCAAGGACCCGGTTCACACGACAACTACGACTCAACAGAGGTACCGAAATACTGGGTAAAACTTGAGTTTATTCTTTTAGTGAACTTAACGGAAAACAAATTGTAGTAAAGGAATCGAATTTTATTTATCGTTCATTATTCCAGTAATCGTTTTTGGTACTTACATGTAATTTTAATACATATTGTATTGGTGTAAATAAATTCTTACATAAGGTTATAGTTTACCGTTTCAAGTTGTCACGTTTTGGTGTTAATGGAAACGTGGTTGGATATAGTCAGAGAGAACCACGAACAATAATTCTTCGGGAATTTCCATCTAAGTGAAAATTCAAAACCCAGGGGTTCAGTAACTATCAACTACGTTTTCGTTCCGTATTGTAAAGTCAATGGGAACGGTACCGTATTTTGTTGATTCGAAAAGAATCTACTGTAGATTGGAGTATTAACGGTGAATTTGACCCGTTGTTCACTGTATATTCACGGAAAACTTCATTTAGTACCGGTAAAAGGGTCTATACTGGAATTCCTTATCTCTATACTGGGAACAATGTTTAAAATGACGAGAATTTATTTGGTGAGAAGTACCGTATCTTTGTTACCTTTGTCACTCCCTGAAATAAAAGAATCCGAGGTTTTAGTGACGACTACCACTGACGTCTGTACTTTAATTCTCTAGGAACGAGTGGCCCTCTTTTCGATACTGTTTGGATCTGTCGTATAAGTTTTCGTCTCTGTAACGAAACGGGTGTTTCCAGGTAGATGAGTTTCTGTACCAAAAAAGTTATCAGTACATACCTACACTCTCAACCTGGTATTTCTTCTGACTCGTGGTTTCCTTACTACAAAAACTTGACGTCACAACCTCTTCTGAGAACTCTCAGGGAGCCTGACGTTCCTCTAGTTTGGTCAGTTAGGATTTCCTTTATTTAGGACTTATAGATAACCTTCCTGACTACGACTTCGACTTCGAGGTTATGACACCGGTGGACTACGTTTCTTCACTGAGCAATCTTTTCTGGGACTAGACCCCTTTCTGACTTCAGTCCCCCTTTTCCCCTGTTATCTCCTGCTCTACAAACCTATCGTAGTGATTGAGGTACCTATACTCAAACTCGTTCAAGGTCCTTTACCACTTCCTGTCCCTTCGGACCGCACGACGTCAGGTACCCCAGTGTTTCTCAGCCTGTGCTGACTCGCTGACTTCTTGTTGTTGTACCGTGTCTTGTTTTTAGTACAGTACGAGTTCCTAAGACATTCAGTCCTTAACCGTCTCGTGTCATCCCTACCGAATAAATGAAAAAGACCTCGTAGGTAATCCTTCAAGGTTTATCGTCCCTCATTGAACGTATGGACTCGGGACTTCAATATACCCCCGTAAAAGTGACTGTACAACCTATGAACTCGACTTTACTAAGTTTCTGACTCTGTTGACTTTGACAATTAGTCTCGTGCATGTGCACTGAAGAAGAACACTGAACCTTATAGGTCTCATCCCCAAAGGTCTCCTTTGTAGGATATTCTTTCGTTGGTCTCTTCCTGGCAAGTTTCTCTTAGTTTATTTCGTCACACCAGGAAATAATAGATCGGAGTCTTTAGTCAAAGTGACGGTGACTTAAGATTATAATCTTTGAATAAATATTGTTTAGAGATTTAAATTAGGTCTTAACATAGAAATGAAAAGAGGTATCGTGTATAAATATACAATAATAAACGAATAATAGATAGGGACCGTGATTATATATTTCAAAGTACTCCCTTGTTTAAAAAAAATAACAATTATATAAATAAGTAACTGTGTAAGTGTTGTGAATCGTGGTAGGATCGTGTATTTTTCACGATATTAGGAATAACTTACTAAATTGTTTGTTTATTTACAAGTATGAACGGATCTATCTAATTTTATTCGTCCTAGTAAATATTTCGTGTCTATGTCACTTAAAAGTTTCAACCTACGATATTATGACACGAACGTTAGACACTAATAGTATTTTAGAAAGTACTATGTGATACTATATAACTTATTTACCTAACGTACCAGTTCATACGAACCCTTTGTGAATTGCGATCAATTGAGGACTTTTTAGTGAGACGAGAAATCGTGTAATTTCAGAGTCTTTAGAGTAGTAATTTTTTTTTTTCGAATTAAATTTTTTCAAAATTCAAATAACAATTAACCTCCCATTAATGAAATGTTATAACATAACCAAAAACGGTATATAGTTGTACTCAGTCGGTATCCGTTTACATACGGGGGAAGAAGAACCCGGAAGAAAAGTGGAGGGTCGGGTTGGGTGGGGAGATCCAACAGTGTCTCGTAGTCTAAACTTGAGGGACGTAGTATGTCGTTTAAGGGTGACCGACAGATTAAAATGTATACCATTGTATATACAAAGTTACGAAGAGAGAGTTAAACAGGGTGAAACAGGAAAGGGGCGGTTGGGACCCCAGTATTTTACCATGACTACTTGGATAGGAGTCCCCTCGTTACCGCTACATCTGTATCTCTTGTCTAAAGACCTATACCTGTCTTTTTCGAATTAAAAAAAGATGAATGAATGAGTTGAATAATGTATTGTGACAGCCTCTCCATCAACTAAGGGTACCGAGATCGAAAGGTGACTTGTGTAAAGTGAGGTTGGAGTAGTCATTTCTTAGACGGACATTACGTCCTCTGGGGCCAAGTTAAGGACCCAGTGCTTCTGGGCGACCTCTTCCCTATCCGATGGGTGAGGTCATAAGAACCCGAAGGGAACACCGAGTCGACCATTTCTTAGGTTGACGTTACACTCTCTGGACCCAAGCTAGGGACCCAACCCTTCTAGGGGACCTCTTCCCTTACCGATGGGTGAGACATAAGACCGGACCTTTTAAGGTACCTGACTTATCAGGAACCCCAATGTTTCTCAGTCTGTACTGACTCGCTGAAAGTGTCGTGACAATTTTCTGTAGTATTAATCAATCTCAACTGAAAACCTATGGGTCCTATCATATGGATCCACGGTCTTCTAGATTTCCACTCCTGGGTGAGAGACCTCTACAACACTGTACCACTGTCTTAAGTTCTATAAACGGATTCCCGTGTTCCTCCCAATGACCTTTAGACTCTTGGTTTCGGATCCAGAGGAAGGATAATCACTTTAGAAAGGAAATGTCGTGTCACCGGAAATGTCTAAGTATCTGTGTTGAGATGGAACACAAATAGTACCTGTCTACCAATAAGAGAAAACTTTTGTGAAACTCTCTATCGTAAACATTAGAGGGAGTCATCGGACAGGGAAATAAATAGTTCAGTCTGTGTCTAACGTTATCCCACCCTAAGGTAAGGTCTCCCTTTTGTAAAAGAAACGGACTAAATTTTACAAGGTAATTTTTTATTAAATATTATTTAAGTGTTCATGTCAAACGTGAACACGGAACCGGTTATCCCACCACCTCGAACCTCAACACAGAGGTCGTACGTGAGTCAGGAACCGTGGTCCGGGGTCAAATTACTGTCAGACTCAGGAGTGTGAGTGTCCGGGGCGGGTCGTTCCGACGGTTCGTAAACAGTATCAGTACGTGTAGTCAGTCAGTGTCCTTTCCTTACACTTTACCAGGTCTCACGGCGTCTGGGGCTCCGTCTCCCAAAAGGTCGAGGTTTTACGACTTGTGAATTTTATGTTGGAGATATCACAAATGGTTTAATCATTTTATACATAAATTCATACGTCTAGGAGAGAAGTTAAGGATTTTCTAAAAGTAGGAAGGTAAGTAAATCTCTATATTGAAGTAAATATACAAACACACACATATATATTTTGAAAGGAGATTCCTCTATAAATGGGTAAACAGTGCAATACTGTTATTCGTCTTAGAATCCTCCGACGTCCATTTTATAATCCGTTCTTTCTCGTATCTGAAACGTAAGGGTGTCTGCATCAAATCATAGTTATAACCGAAGTAGTCAACGATACCTTTTGGAAATTGTCAAATGCGTTGTGTCGGTTCAAAGGGTTTAAACTTTTTGTCCCTGTCATTCATGTCGAGGTGAGATGAAAATATTCTTGATTTCTTCTTTTGTATAGACTTTTATCGACTCTTTTACGGACCTTGTAACAACCGAAAATTATATATAAGAAACGACAAAGTATAATTTAATCTTACCATAAAATTCAGATGACCCCATGAATTATCAATTTCCTTAGAGTCCTACTACCTTTACCCTTCAAAAAGAAGTTACCTATACGATAAAGTCAAAACGTTTTTCAAGGTTAGTAGACAATGTGTTATTACACTTGTATCAATTAATAACTTGATATATGAGTTTATGTCAAATTTACCCTCTCCTGTAGTCGTTCTACCATTTTATACTCCAGGAGACGAGTATGAGGGGGAGTCTTTGTTATTAAACTGTTGGTGGGTACCTGTTTTCACGGAAACCCCCTCAAGACCTTAAGTCCATCCTCTCAGACTTCGTGACTACCCTGGGTTCTGTTTTTCCCGACAAAGTTTTCCATCCGGATACGGGTCCGTCGTTCGAACGACTGCGACTAGTGTCTATGTCAGGATCTTGTTGGGACAGGGGTACACCTTAACTGATGTCGAAGAAAACCGGTGGTTTGACGATGGTCGTGGTAGACGGTTCTTTTAGTCTTTCAGTACGGACGAAACCCGTTGTCCAGGTAACCAGAACCAAGACCGACACCTGGCATTCCCAGGATATTTGGACGAGGTTCAGGAGAATCGGTGGTCAGGAAAGGTAGGTACAGGGTTCCATTCGTGAAGTTGAAGTCAAGACATCTAAGACTTTACAGGTAGATTGAGTCAAGGTCGGAGAGAGTCGGTACGTGGTATTTGTGAGTAAGGGAAGGTCCCAAGTGGTTCGGGTGTCTGGCACCAGGTTGCCACCTAGAAGTTCACCAGGACATTTGCTTGAGGTTGGGGAGTGTCGATTTAAATCCCGGTCAGAATTGGTGTGTCCCTGGACGACTCTCAGTACGGACTGATACGGATACCTCCGTCTCGACGGTCGTAGCGGGGTTGACATCTAGGACTTCGTCGGGACACTGGGTCAGGGTCGGAGTGAACCGGTATAAGGACCCGTTCTGTACGGGTTGGTTTTTGGATCAGCTTCCGTGTGGAGAGATACGGGGATCTCTGTCTTACGTTTGTAAATGGGCTCGGTATCTGGTACCTCGTCGGGACCCTGAACCAAGAGTGGGGAGAGTTGACATCANGTGGTTCGGGTGTCTGGCACCAGGTTGCCACCTAGAAGTTCACCAGGACATTTGCTTGAGGTTGGGGAGTGTCGATTTAAATCCCGGTCAGAATCGGTATGTCCCTGGACGACTCTCAGTACGGACTGATACGGATACCTCCGTCTCGACGGTCGTAGTGGGGTTGACATCTAGGACTTCGTCGGGACACTGGGTCAGGGTCGGAGTGAACCGGTATAAGGACCCGTTCTGTACGGGTTGGTTTTTGGATCAGTTTCCGTGTGGAGAGATACGGGGATCTCTGTCTTACGTTTGTAAATGGGCTCGGTATCTGGTACCTCGTCGGGACCCTGAACCAAGAGTGGGGAGAGTTGACATCAGTTTCCAGTTAGGACGGATGAGACTCTGGACGGCCACTAGATAGTTCTCGGTAGGATCCCTGGGACTTTCTCGGTATGAGTAGACGTACGGACCATTGTCTGGGTAGGTGACTGGAGTGAAACCCGGGTCATCGTCGGTACACTGGGTCGAGGTTGACACTAGGACTTCTTTTATAGTATTAGGGTCTATAGGTTGTCTTCTATACATGTACGACTTTAGTTAGACATTTTTGATCTTATCCACAAACGAAGAAATTTTCGTGTCTGTAGTCGTGTTTCGATGTACCTTGTGTTTCTTAGTCCATTTGTACCGTGGTTGCTTTCTTTGACTATTTCGAGGTCATTGGTTGGGGTTTGTTTACCTCTGATTACGTAATGGATTTTTTCTTAGGTTTTACTATTCGAATTTCTTAGAGTTGTTCTACTTTCTCTTGTGTCTATCTCTCGATTTACTTGGGTCCTTTTGAAGTTCCTGTCTTCTTCTTCAAATTATTTTTTATTTTTATTTTTTGCATTGTTTCTTGGTTCGTACTTAGGATCTCCACTTCTTACATTATGTTCTGACTTTTAAAATATGTCTCTCAAGTTGTCGTCGGAGTTAGTTCATCTTCTTTACTAATCGACTAAGTTTCTGTCAAGTCAAGTCAGTAAGTCAGTACAGGTTGAGAAACACTGGGGTACCTGACGTTGTGCGGTCCGAAGGGACAGGTAGTAGATGAGGGTCTCGAATGAGGTTGAGTACAGGTACCTCAGCCACTACGGTAGGTTGGTAGAGTAGGAGGCAGTAGGGGAAGAGGAGGACGGAAGTTAGAAAGGGTCACAGTCCCAGAAAAGGTTACTCAGTCAAAAAGGTAGTCCACCGGTTTCATGACATCAAAGTCGAAGTCGTAGTCAGGAAGGTTACTTATAAGTCCTGACTAAAGGAAATCCTAACTGACCAAACTAGAGGAACGTCAGGTTCCCTGAGAGTTCTTAGAAGAGGTTGTGGTGTCCAGTTTTCTTGGTTAAGAAGACGTCAGTCTAAAGAAATAACAGGTCGAGAGTGTAGGTATGTACTGATGACTTTTTTGGTATCGTAAGTGATCGACCTGGAAATAACCGTTTCATTACAGAGACGAAAAATTATACGAGAGATCCAACTAATATCGAAAAGAAGGTTCCTCATTCACAGAAAACTAAAGTACCGACGTTAGTGGTAGACGTCACTAAAACTTTGGGGTCTTTTATTTAATGAGTGACAAAGGTAAGTTTTTGTTCAGTAAACTTTAATCAGTCGACCCTCTTGTTTTTCTTTTGTTTTATTCTTTCTCACTTCTTTTTTTTTTTTTTACCCTGGATACCCTGAGGTAGTTCGTAATACCCTCAGGTTCTTCTCTCTCTTTTTTATCACTGACTTTTGAAGGGGTTAGTACCCTTCCTATATCCGTAATTCTATGTACTTCGAGTTTCCTGGGTTGTGTTCTAGTTACGTTTCTTCTAATGGTAATCTTTGTAATATTGAATTAAGAATTTTAAGGTTATCTTTTAAAACTTTCGTCCTTCTCCTTTCTCGAAATAGTGTATCTTTCAATAGTCACATGAAGAGTCTTATTTCGAACGTCAGGTCCTCCCTCACTGTAGTACTATATCGGTTTCACGAGTTTCCTTCTTTTATTATAATATAGGTCATCTCGATATGAGAGTTCTTTATTTTTGTCCCACAGATAGTAGTGATCTGTACGGAATATTTTTAAAAATTTTCAAAAAGTTTAACTTTACCTTTCTGTAATTATTGTATTTTTATACTTTCATATTTTGAGGATCATTTCTATTTATATATCAGTTTGTGTCTTATAAGTTTATGATATTAACACCATATATTTAGTGAAAATTGTGATCATATTTTTAATTTTCTATTTTCGAAAATCTTAATGATATATGTCACTATACGATTACCTATTTGTTATATGCTTCTACATCTTATCCTGTAGTCACCGTATTTTACACCCCTTTCCTCATTTTCACATCAAAAACGTTCGTTAACTTCAATTCAACGATAGTTGAGTGATATCTGAATACTTAACAAAATCTATTTGAATACCGTTGGTACCTCTTCCTTTACCGTTGGGTGAGATCATAAGAACGGATCTCTTAGGGTCCCTACCCCCTCGGACCACGCGACGACAGATGTCCCAGCGTGTCTCAGCCTGTGTTGACTTCGCTGAATCGTCGTCGTACTGTTGGCATATTTTTACTTTATAGATGATCCATGTTTTTCTATTTTCTTATTCCTTAGTTTTATCTAATGATGTTTTTTATTGTTTAGTGTTTCATTCATTTGTTCTATCTTTTTTTTCTGTTTTCTTGATGTTTTGTCTTTCTTTTTTAATCGTTTTACTCTTTCCAGGAAGTGATTGTATTTTAATCAAATTTACATTTACTTAATTTAAAAGGTTAGTTTTTCGTATCTTACTTACTTATCTAATTTTTTTTGTTTTAGGCTACGACACGATAGAGGTTTTCTGAGTGAAATCTAAATTCCTGTATGTACCCAACTTTCACTTCCCTATATTTTACTATACGGTACATTAATCGTTTACTTTCTGTCACTCCTACCGATTTGAATATAGTCTATTTTGTGAAAGAGAGTTTTAGTCATTTCTCTCTTACAATGACATATTAATATTTTATAGTTAAGTTGTTCTCTTATATTGGTAATATTTATATATACATGGGTTGTAACCTTTTAGATTTATAAATTTTGTTTGTAAGTGTCTTGACTTCCCTCCTTAACTGTTGTTATGATATCACCATCCCATGAAGTTATGGGGTGAAGGTTGTTATCTATCTAGTAGGTGTCTCTTTTAGTTATTCCGTTGTTACCTGAAATTATTGTGATATTTGACTTTTCGGGATTTTCTGTATATCTCTGTAAGGTAAGTTGTCATCGTCTTGCGTGTAACAAAAAAGTTCACGTGTGTGTGTTTTTATAGGTACTATTTAGTGTAGAATCCAATGTTTTATTCAGAATTGTTTATTCAGAATTTAAATTCTTTTAATTTTAGTATAGTTTATATAACAGAGTGGTGTCACCATACTTTAATCTTTAATCATTATCTTCTATTTGACCTTTTAAGTGTCTACACTCCTATAATTTGTTGTGTAATGATTTATTGGTTACCCAGTTTCTTCTTACCTTTTCTTTTCTTATATAGAACGTTATTTGTTGTTACTTTTTATTGTATGGTTTTGAACACCCTATGTCGTTTCGTTAAATTTTTTTTTTCAAACATCACTATGAACGGATGTAATTCTAAGGTTTTATTTGGTAGATTGAAATGTGAAATATCTTAAACTTTTTTCCTTGGTTGATTCGGGTTTTAGTCGTCTCTTTCACGATTTCCGAACTCGTTTTTATTTATTTTATTTTAGATCTCTCTATTGTCCTTTATACTTGTTTTGATTCTCAACTATAAAAACTTTTGTATTTGTTTTAACTGTATTGAAATCCGTCTGGTTGGTTCCTTTTTTCTCTTCTCCGATTTTTTTGTAAAATGTTTACTTTCTACTCTGTATGGGTTATGATGTCTTTGTGTTTCCGAGTATTCTTTAACGATAGTTAATATATAACCGTATAACCTATTATAAATTATTTACCTATTAAAAGATCTTTGTAATTTGGATAGTTCTGATTTATTACTTCTTTGTCTTCTAGACTTGTCTGGTCATTGTTCATTCCTCTGAATTCATTTTTTTATTGGAGTTGTTTCTTTTAGGATCTTGGTCTACCACAGTACCCATTTAAAATTCAAAATGGTTTATAAATTTCCTCTTAATACGGTTGAAAAGAGTTTGAGAGTTTTCGAACTTCTCTTCCTTCGTGAAAGTTTAAATAAATACTCTCGTCGTAGTCGGGATGTGATTTCGGTCTGTTTTTGGGTTAGTCTTTTCTTTTGGTGTCAGGCTTTCTTTATCATCGTTTGAATTGACTTATCGTGTAATTTTATTTGTATGTGGTAGTAGTTCAATCTAAATTCCTCCCAAGTTTTATGTGTTTAGTAGTACTTTACTACATAATTTTCTTAATACCTGTTTTGGTGTCTTAATAGAGTTATCTAACTCTTTATCGTTAACTGTTTTAACTTATGGGTGACCAAATTTTTTTCTTTTCCGAGTTGTGTATTCATTTCCTCCATATTTTCTTTACATGGAGTTGTATTACTTCAGGCACATGATGTTCAGGTGTCCATTGTAGTATGAGTCACCACTTATCGAGTTTCAAAGTGGAGGTTCTAGTCTTTGTTTTGTCCCTACGAATTAGAGTCATGTGAATAAGTTGTATGATTATCTTCAGGACAGGTCTTTTTAGTACGTTTCTTTTCTTTTTCTTTTCTTTAGACTCATCCTTTCCTATTTCATTTTAACAAAGACACAACGTCTACTGTTCTAAAATAAATATCTTTTGGGATTTATGCGGTAATTTTTTTTTTTTCGACAATCTTGATTATTTGTTTAAGTTACCGTCTTATGTTTTAGATACATGTTTTAGTCAACGTAAAGATATGTGATCATCGTTTGATAGGTTTTTGTTTAAATCCTTTTTTAGGGTAAATGTTGTCGTAGTCTTTCCTTATTTTATGAATCCTCATTTAAATTGGTTCCTTCACTTTTTAGGTATGTGATTTTCTGTATTTTGATATTTTGTGACCACATTCTTTAACTTCTTCTGTATTTATTTACTGTCATATACGGTAAAAGTAATTAAACTTCTTAGTCGTAAGAATTTATAAGTATGATGGTTACACTAGTTGTAAAAGTTACGTTAGAGATAGTTTTAAGATTACAGTAAAAAGTCTTTTAAATTTTTTTAATATTTAAGTACACATCGGTGTTTTAAGGAATTATCGGTTTCATTAGAACTCTTTCCTCTTGTTTCAACCTCCATAGTGTAAGGACTAAAACTTGATATAATGTTTCAATATAATTTTTGTCATAACGTGACCGGATTTCTGTCTGTGTCTCTGGTCATCTTGCCTTATCTCTCGGAGTTTTATTTGGGTGTGTACATACCATTTGATTATAAACTGATCTCACACCTCTTATGTGTTACCTCTTTCCTAACGGAGAAGTCATTTGTCAGAACCCTTTTGTGATACACTTTCTCACTTTAACCTGGGAAAGAATGTCGTATGTGTTTTTGAATGAGTTTTACTTAATTTCTGTCACATTCTGGACTTTAGTATTTTGAATCCAAAACCACCCTGATGAGTTTGATTTTTCGAAGAACGTTGTCTCCTTTGTTAGTTATTTTCATTTTCGATGGAATACTTTACTCTGTTATCTATTTAGACTATTCACCAATCATAGGTTTTACATGTTCCATAAGTATTGACAGTTATCGGTTTTGGATTTAATGGGTTAAGATTTTACCCGTTTCCTGGTCTTGTCTTTCTAAAAGGTTTCTTCTGTATATTTACTAGTTGTTCATATACTTTTCCACGACACAGTAATTACTAACCTTTTTACGTTTATTTTTGGTGTCACTTTGTAATAAAGTGTAGTCATTCCTACCAATTATTTTTTTTCTACTCCAGTGTTTAAAAATGTTTCGACACTTCTTTTCCCTTTAGAAAACGTAACAGTCACCACTACATCTAACCATGTCGGTCATACCTTTAGTCATACTTTTAGGGAGTCTTTTCATCTTGATAATGTACTAAGTCGTTAGGTTGAAAACCCATATATAGGTTTTCTTTAATTTAGTAATAGGACTTCTATCGACGTAAGTATACAAGTAACGTCGTAATAAGTTTTATCGGATATATATATGTGTGTGTGTATATACATACCCCGGAGGGACCACCGTGAAAAGTGAAAGTTCGTAACCTCTTCCTTTACCGTTGGGTGAGGTCATAAGAACGGACCTCTTAGGGTCCCTGCCCCCTCGGACCACCCGTCGGCAGATGCCCCAGCGTGTCTCAGCCTGTGCTGACTTCGCTGAATCGTCGTCGTCGTCGTCGTCGTCGACCACCGAGTCACCATTTCTTAGACGGACGGTCACGTCCTCTGCACCTACACTAGGGGCTCAAACTAGGGACCTAACCCTTCTAGGGGATCTCTTCCTTTACCGTTGGGTGAGGTCATACGAACGGACTCTTTAGGTACCTGTCTCCTCAGACCGTCCGATGTCAGGTGTCTCCAGTGTACTCAACCTATACTAAATCGCTTATTTGTTCTTATTATGTGTTGATATACACACACACACAAACACGTGCACACGTACGAGTCAGTGAAGTCAACGTAGGATGAGAAACGTTAGGACACCTGATATCGGGTGGTCCGAGGAGAAGGTACCCTAAAAGGTCCGTTCGTATGACCTCACCGAACGACACTGGAGGAGGTCCCCTAGAAGGGCTAGGTCCTTGACTTGTGTGTAGACGACGTAACGTCCGTCTAAGAAGTGGCGACTCCGTGACCCCTTCGGGACACGCATACATATATACATATATTAACCTTATAACACCAAATCAGCGATTCAGTTTAGGTTGAGAAAACGGTGTGGTACCTGACATCGGTCGGGTCGAGTGGACAGTTACCCTAAAAGGTTCGTTCTTGTGACCTCACCTAAGGGTAAAGGAAAAGATCCCTTAGAAGGGTTGGGTCCCTAGTTTGGGTACAGAGGGTATAATCGTCCGTCTAAGAAATGGTGACTCGGTGGTCCCTTTGGGAATAAGTCGGTGTCTTTCTTCTTTTCGAACGATAGACACTACTGTATCTACTTAGACCTCCTGTAATACGATTCGGTCAGTATCTTTCTGTTTACGACATACTAGTGTGCATATACCTTAGACTTCTTCAATTTGAGTATATTGGTCCCATAATGTGTCACCAACGGTCCGTAACCCTCCACTTTCTTTATTCTTATAACCAGTTCCCCATGTCTGAGAGTAAATATTCTACTTATTCAAGACCCCTGGATTAATGTGGAACTATTAATATCAAATGTCATGACACAACATGTGAACTTTAAATAATTTTCTCATCTAGAATATACAAGAGTGAGTTTTGTTTCTTCTTTTTCTTTTTAACCTTCGACACACTGTATTATTTATACGGGTTTGAACCTTTTGTTGTCAATTGTATTAAAATACAATATACGAAAACACGGTGTTAAAAAATTAATTTTTTTCTCCTTTTGTAATCTTTTTAGGGTCAACTCCATGTAAGATGTATTATGGACTGGTAATGAGGAGCTTTGAGAATTCCAGTACTTTTAGAATCTTTGACATTGTAGTTTTTCCTCGGATTCTTCTGTACTCCTGATTTCCCTTGTATAGTCATCGTGGGACCTACCTTAGGTCCCACCCCGTACCCCCAATGTAATTTAGATACTCTTAGAATTATTGGATAGTCAAGTCAAGTCAGTGAGTCAGCATAGGTTGAGAAACGTTGGGGTACCTGACGTCGTGCGGTCCGAAGGGACAGGGAGTGGTTGAGGGTCTCGGACGAGCGAGTACAGGTAACTCGACCACTACGGTAGGTTGGTAGGGTGGGAGACAGTAGAGGAAGAAGAGGACGGAAGTGTAGAAAGGGTCGTAGTCCCGGAAAAGGTTCCTCAGTCAAGAAGTGTAGTCCACCGGTTTCTTATTCGATATCTGTAATTAATTATTACTTCACAGTTATAGTCGAGTAATTAATACTGTCCCCATGTTTTGAGTATTTATAATTATGATCTTTCCCATACCTCCTATATACCCTTGAGGGACACGATAGGAGTGTTAAGAAGACGTTTAGATTTTGACAGGATTTTGATTTCAAACAAAAATTTTTTTACAAAATTTTCTAACCACAAGGGGTAGGACTTGGGGGGAGGGAGAAGGAAGGGACATGGTAGGGAGACCAAGCAAATTCACGTGTACACCGCCTAAGTACTACATACCGTTTTGGTTATGTTATAACATTACATTAATTGCAGGTTAATTTTATTTACTTAAATATAAAAAATTTTTTATTTATTTATTTTTATTTTCTAACCACAACTAGGAAAACATTTCGTTCACTTCCACTTCAGCGAGTCGAGATAGTCTGAGAAACGTTGGGGTACCTGACATCGGACGGTCCGAGGAGGTAGGTACCTTAAAAGGTCCGTTCTCATGACCTCCCCCCACGGTAAAGGAAGAAGTCCTCTAGAAGGGCTACCTTGGGTCCAGAGGGCGTAACGTCCGTCTGCGAAATCGGAGACTCGGTGGTCCCTTCGGGAAACATTTCGTTCCGTCGTAAAATTATACTTATTTATGGATACGTAAATGAACAAGACTTTACAGTCTAAAATCGTACAAGTAGAAAATTTTTCCTCTTGTGGAATATAATACAGTTATAAAGAAGAGATAGTAAACATGTATTTTAGATTTTTGATTTATCTGACTAAATACTTGAAAATTTGATGGTTTTCCGACGACATAAGAAATAGAGAAGTATTTCAATGTCGTGAATATGAAGTCTCAATTATAATCCCTTTAGTATTTACATATTGACTCCTTTCTTCGTGTATTAATTCACAGATACATGATTTTGAAACCCGTTTTCATCCGGTTATCTTATCATCCGGATCCTTCCCTATGTATTCACTATATATGAATACTGTCTTTTAGAAATCCTACCCGATTAGCTATTTTAATGTTTGAAATTTTTTGTAATTTTACAAAATGACGAGGTACTGGACAGTTAAGGTGGGATGTCATAGGTGTCTTTACCCATGTATGAGAATGGTTTTCAGTAATGATCTTATAAGGATCGTTGTGAGATGTATTGTCGTGGTTGTCTTATACGATGGGTTCCCAAGTGGTTGACTTCGCAATTTTCCTTAATACTATACAAATATGCTACCTTATACCATATCGGTACTATTATAATTATTTACTAGATACTGATTCTCGTTATAACTCCTTAGAGTGTTCGTATTGTGACTCGGTTTGTTTGGTCTGTGCTTTCTTATGTATAATATACTAAGTAAAGTGTATTTCATCTCGTTGTGTCTATGGAATAAATAATAGATCTCTCTTCCCCCTCAATTCCTCTGAAGACCCACGAACGTTCTCAGAGAAGGAACTATATCCGTACAAACCAAACAGTTGTGACTACTCAACATGTGACTTTTACACATCAAAGGACCACTATGAAATATAAGATTAAGTTTTAAGGTTCCTGAAGAGACCACCAGGTCACCAATTCTGAAACGGAAGGTTAGGTCCCCCACGACCAAACTAGAGACCAACCCCTCGATTCTAGGGTGTATGGAACACCGTTTATATATATATATATGTATATATATATATATTTTGTCTTCGTTGTACCGTTGTTTAAGTTATTTTTGAAAAATTTTTACCAAGTGTAGTTATTTTTTTAAATTAAAGTTTTTAAAATGAACTGGGTCTCTCTACAACACCGAGACCTCCCTCCACCCTCCCCCCAAGTACAAACCCTTGCGTACATTCTTAATTTCTAAAATTTTAAATTTTTTTTTTACTATTTTATTTTTTTTTAAATTTTTTTTTTCTTTAATCAAACCGGAACTTGGGGCAGAAAATTTTAAACGTATTATAGTTCGTTTGATATGACATATACAGAGTCATGTAGTCTACTGTTTTCAAAGTCTTAAATCGAACATTCCCAAGTTCTAGGACATCTTCTTCTTCTATGGTATACGAAATCTAATAAAGGTATTTGAGGATTTAGTTTTCTAATTAAGTTGGTTAATTAATCTAGTTACTTACTCTTTCTTTTGACACTTTGACCAGACAACTGACTCGACTTTTATAAACAAGATCTAAGGAGTATGGGACTTGTGAGAAACCTTCGTGACTGTGACTTCGACTTCGAGGTCATGAACCGGTGGACTACTCTTTTCGAGCGAGTAACCTTTTCTGGGACTACGACCTTTTCTAATTTTCGTCTTCCTCTTTTCCCGTTGTCTCCTACTTTACCCACCTACCTTAGTGACTAAGTTACCTGTACTTGAACCCATTTGAGGTCCTCCATCACTCTTTGTCCCTTCAGACCTCACGACGTCAGGTACCCCAGTGATTCTCAATCTATGTTGAACCGTTGACTCTCTGTTGTTGTGTGAGGAGTACACTAGGGTAAAGACGAATAAGTAGTGATTGTAGATTCCTAGGAGTTCTATCTGAGGTCTGAGGAACCAGTAGTTCGGTTGCTCTTAGTGTAACTCTCTGGTAGAAGGTTCATTAGTCGTCCCAGATCTCAAATCGACTTTAGGGGTATTGACTTAGGGATTTTGGGTTGTAAACAAACACAAAGTAGGTAGACATGTTTAAGAAATAGAAACCCAAAACGGTGAGAAGGATCAAACACAAGGTTTATGGAGACCAATGGTCGTAGGACTTGGGATCGGTCAAACCGGTCTTAGGATTTTCGGATCGGGAGAGAGAGACGAAACCCTCAATCCAGGACAGGATCAGGATAACCTATAACCGACACCAAATAGATTTTGATAAACTCAGGGGAAACCTGGGTTCTCTCATGGTGGTCGGATTAATATTCTCATAATAAACGACGATTCATGGGTGAGTGGTCCGTCACATAAAATACGACATAGAAACGAACGACTGGAGGGAAAAACTTGTAGTCGGGATTCGGTCCGATAAAAAGTCTTACCAAATAAGGGGAAAAGGACTATACGGTAACACAAGGTCCTCGGTATCCGTTTCCGGGACGTTTTATACCATAGCACTTATTTCGAGGATCAGTGACGGAAGAACCGATGTCTCAGTTGGTTGATTTTTACATGGTCAAATGTAATAAAACTAAGAATCATTGGATTTCCGTACCTTTTAAGAGATTTATTTTTCCGTAAATCCGGACCGTTTCGGACCTTTCCCGTCTGTTACTAACGTCAAGATGTAAAGTTAAGTAAAAGGTATTTGTACATATTAGTAATGTTCCAATTTTAACTTCAAGTGAACACGAAGTTTGATATCTTTAGTGAAATATAGTTTACAGTTGGTTTAGACGTTCGATAAAAGTACATTCTTTCTTTTTGTATGAAACTGTAAAGTGTGGTTTTTATACGAAAGACCCGTGCAAACTTAGTTTTATTTTAATAAGTGGAATTGTTAAGTTAGATTTTCACTTCATCCGATCAATGTATTGGATTAAACTTTTCTGATATTTTAAAATTTCGTTTTAAAATTTACCGTCTTAAGGATTTTCTATGTAGTTTCCCTCATGGACCTTAGTGTTAATGGAAAGTTTACTGAAATAATGTTATTTCAGTTCAAATCGTTAAACTGATCTGATAAAGGGACCTTATTAGTAAAAAGTGACAAAACACCGACGGGTCAATAAGTCTAGAGGAATATGGCACACAAGTGACCGAGGACAACTAGACTTCAGAGATGACGTGGTACCAGATACACCGGACTGGTAGACTTTCCACTCGTTTAGGTGAATAGTACTCTACTATTTTCTGTGAGAACTGTCCCATCCGTTCTATTATCAGGTATTTCTCCAACTACGTCCTTGTCTATTTCTAAATGTTCAACCCTTTCTGAGGTCTATTAAAGTTTTACTTATGTACTGGTTCCTAATTCTCTTGGTTCGATGAAGTTCCGATGAAGACCCATATTCATCGACACGACGATTCAGCGAAGTCAACACAGGCTGAGACACGGTGGGGTATCTACCGTCGGGTGGTCCGAGAGAGCAGGGACCCTAAGAGGTCCGTTCTTGTGACCTCACCCAACGGTAAAGGAAGAGGTTACGTAGTTTCACTTTTCACTTTCACTTCAGCGAGTCAGCACAGTCTAAGAATCGCTGGCGTACTTGACGTCGGGTGGTCCGAGGAGACAGGTACCCTAAAAGGTCCGTTCTCATGACCTCACCCCACGGTAACGGAAGAAGTTATTCATTGACATTCTAACTTATATATCAACGTAAAGATTTTGAACCATTGACTTGCATCTGTTATCTAAATCCGTGTTACTCCACGACAGTCGTTCAAAATATTAATATCCTATTGAAACTGTTCAATAACAGGATCAGTCCGACGATATTTCACTTTCATTTCATCACAATCAGTGGGTCAACACAGACTGAGAAACGTTGAGGTACTTGACATCGGGTGGTCCGAAGAGACAGGTACCCTAAGAGTCCGTTCTTATGACCTCACTTATCGGTAAGGGAAGTGGTCCCTTAGAAAGACTGGGTGTCTAGTTTGGGCTCAGAGGACGTAACGTCCGTCTAAGAAATGACAGATTCGGTAGACCCTTCGGGTCCTATGGTTTCTACCGAAATTGTTGTTGAAATTCAAAAGAAAATAACTTCATATCAACTAAATGTTACGACATAATCCAAGTCTATGTCTCGTTTCACTAGGTCACTAAATATATAGTGACTTATATATGACCCGACCTCTTCGTGTTCGATCTTAGTTCTGACGACCCTCTTTATAGTTATTGGAGTCTATACGTCTCCTGTGGTGGGAATACCGTCTTTCACTTCTCCTTGATTTTTCGGAGAACTACTTTCACTTTCTCCTCTCACTTTTTCAACCGAATTTCAAGTCGTAAGTCTTTTGATTCTAATACCGTAGACCAGGGTAGTGAAGTACAATTTATCTATCCCTTTGTCACCTTTATCACAGTCTGAAATAAAACCCCCCGAGGTTTTAGTGACGTCTACCACTGACGTCGGTACTTTAATTTTCTGCGAATGAGGAACCTTCTTTTCAATACTGGTTTGATCTATCGTATAACTTTTCGTCTCTATAATGAAACGGTTGTTTCAAGACAAATCAGTTACGATACCAAAAGGGTCACCAGTACATACCTACACTCTCAACCTGACACTTCTTTCGACTCGCGGCTTCTTAACTACGAAAACTTGACACCCTCAGGGAACCTGACGTTCCTCTAGGTTGGTCAGGTAAGACTTCCTCTAGTCGGGACCCTAAAGAAACCTTCCTTACGATTTCGACTTTGAGGTTATGAAACCGGTGGAATACGCTTCTCAACTGAGTAACCTTTTCTGAGACTACGACCCTCCCTAACCCCCGTCCTCCTTTTCTCCTGCTGGTGCCTACTCTACCGACCTACCGTAGTGACTGAGCTACCTGCACTCAGACTCACTTGAGGCCCTCAACCACTACCTGTCCCTCCGGACCGCACGACGCTAAGTACCCCAGTGTTTCTCAGCCTATACTGACTCGCTGACTGACTTGACTTGACTTATATATATATTATAGGATATAAAACAATATTTAATATACCCCTTCTTAGATGTATATTTATTACGTATAGATATATAAGATAAAAATTCTAAGAAAACATTATATCCAATAATGTTTTATAACTCACATCAAGGGACCTGATACGTCGTCCAGGGACAACAAATAGACAAAATATATACAGGACACGACACGAATCAACGAAGTCAAGAGAGGTCCAAGGAGAGAGGTACCCTAACAGGATCGTTCTTATGACCTCACTCAACCGTACGGGAGGAGGTCCGTCGCTAGGACTGAGTCTCTAGTTTGGACACAGACGACGTAACGTCCACCTAAGAAGTGGTGACTCGGTGGTCCTTTCGGGTATAAAATACATCTCATCAACCGTGGGGTGAGGTCGTGAGAACGGACCTTTTAGGGTACCTACCTCCTCGGACCACCCGACGCCAGGTACCCCAGCACTTCTCAGCCTGGACTGACTCGCTGAAGTGAAAGTGGAAAGTGAAAGTACGTAACCTCTTCCTTTACCGTTGGGTGAGGTCACAAGAACGGACCTCTTAGGGTCCTTGCCTCCTCGGACCACCCGACGGGAGATACCCCAGCGTGTTTCAGTCTGTGCTGACTTCACTGAATCGTCGTCGTCACACATATATCCTCCTCCGTTACCGTGGGGCGAGGTCATGTGAACGGACCGTTTAGAGTACCTGCCACCTGGGACCATCCGACGTCAGGTACCCCAGTGTGTCTCAGCCTGTGGTGACTTCCCTGAATCGTCGTCGTCGTCACACAGGTATACAAGGAGGGTTTAAGATTACATAAGGAGGGGTGGGAGTAGAAAGGGGAAACCATTGGTATTCAAACAAAAGATACGGACATTCAGAATTTGTCGTTGCAAATAAAGAGTGTCAAGACCTCTGACCCTTTAAGTTCTAGTTCCGTGACCAGATTCCAGACCAACTCTCATGAGAAGGACCAAACGTTTGCTGACCGAAGAGTAACACAGGAGTGTACCGTCTCTCTCTGTCTCTGTTTCCTTCGTTCAAGAGAGGACAGGGAAGAGTACTCTCGTGATTAAGGGAAGTACTCCCGAGGAGAGAGCCCTGGATTAATGGATGGTTTCCGGGGTGGAGGACAGTAGGGTAACCCTTAATTTAAAAAGTTTTATATTTAAAACTTCTCTGTGTTTGTGAGGTAGGTATTGTCTAGAGAAAGGGTCTCGTATTTTAACCTTTTTTCTTTTAAAGGGTCACGTCGTTTGTATTAGAGAGAGCTGTTTTTAAATCTCTTTTGACATACTGAGACAGTTTTAACGTTTATAAATGACACTCGTGTGCCCTGTTATACATAGAACTGGTAAGACAAATTGTCTTTTTGAATTATTCTCCAAGACGAGATTTGAGAAAAACAGTTTTAAACGATGATTGGTTAGAATTACTACCAAACCTAATTAAAATTTTATATTCTGTATTTAAAAGAAGTATTTAAAAGATTTAAAAGTAGAATGTTTACCTGGGATTCGACTCAAATAGTCCTCTTTCTCCTCTCCCATTTTTAATAAAGGGTGGTGGTCTTTTTTTAAATCAAAGTCCAGACACCTGTTTATAACAAAGGGAACGAAAGTCAATAGAGATTAATGGTCAACATTTTATCTAGTTTCTGTCCAGAGGTATGTTAGTCTGTTAGGGTACTCAAAGGTCGTACCGTAATTTTTCTATAGACCACGAGAGAAAAGAATAAGGTTTCAATTTAATAGGGAATGTACCTATTGGTTCTCTTATACCGTAAGACCTTAAGTTCTTTTTTTTTTAAGGTTATGTTTCACTTATGTCCCTTTATTCCTGTATCTACATAGAAAACTAAACCATTGTACCTTCAGTACTTTGTTGTTAAAGTCTCCCCTTACGTCTACCTTTGGTCTGGTGACCTTTCACTTACTCTTCGACTCTTCAGCTCTGACCTTCACATTTGTTTCAGAACCTTCCAACACAAAAAACAATAACAAAAAACGAACAACTAGGAGGATTTCATTTGGGACTTTACACCACCTTAGACCTTCGTCTGAACGCTACTTTAATTAAAAAACGAGAAAACTAGTATGTCTTTCTAGGACCTAATACAAACATAAAGACTTACGAAATTCTTGTAGGTTTTACTCCCTTGTTGACGATTTCATCCTCTCCTTCTATTTATATTTAATTTTGACGGACACTTTCGTTTTAAACATTCTCAACCACATCCTCCCATATATGTTGTCCTTAGCTCAGTTCATATCATGTCTTACCTATCATACACCTTAGATGACGGGGGCTGCGTGTGTGACCATTTTCTTAGGGGGACGATATATTAAAATTAAGATTCTAAGAAAAGGTTGTAAACTAGGTTAATGGTTCATAGGATTCTCGGTCAAGAAGGTAATCACCCTGTAAGGTAAGGATGTGGTGGGAGGGAGGTACAGAATTCGGGACGTAAAATAGAAGGAAAGGTAAAGATCGTAGTTCTAACGTTAGTTTAAGAACAAGATCTCGGTAGATGGTTAACGGTCGGGATACAGACGAATTTATTTACAGTTTAGAGAAACTAAGTGAAATTTGAAGACTGAGTACCACTAGTAAAGGACAAACAGGAAATGGAGAGCTTCCTATAGGGTGCAAGTTTAAAAAGAGCCGGGGTTTCAGAAGTACTGAGGGACGTGTCTTAGTGACCGGAGACTACGACGAGGACACAACGACAGGTACAACCCATGCATTAGAAGGATTCCCAGTGTCAACTAAGACAGGACTCTAAAGAAATGGTCTACTAACACCGTTCGTCGAATTTACGTTCTTGACTCTTCCAGAATATAAGATTGATTTGATATCTCCGAGTCCCTGTCACCACCCGAAGGGTTCAGTGATTCACCCATTTCTTAGGTGGAACGTTACGTCCTCTACGTCCAGACTAGAGACCAGTCGTTCTAGGGGACCTTCTCCCGTACCATTGGGTGAGGTCACAAGAACAGACCTCTTAAGGTACCTGTCTCCTCGGACCACCCGATGTCAGATATCCCAGCGTTTCTTAGTCTGTGTCGACTTCGTTGACTCGTGTGCGAGTCCCTGTCATATTAGTTTAATGCCTTGTGTCAGTTGTACACAGAAAGAAGGAATCTTTTAAATGTGTCCTTTTTCTTTTCCGGAATGCAAAATAATTTAGAGTGTTTGTACCAAAATCTCTGTAGTACAAATAGTCTACAATCTGACCCATATACTTTCTCTTGGAACGATCCGTAAAGATCTATAATAATTCAAAACTTTATTAACCATCGTTTAAAAAAGAAGAACAGAGACTTCTGTCGCCAGGATTGTTAAAAATCTTCGTTAATTATATTTACTGTGTCATGTCGTAGAACGGTTTAGTAGTTTTTATCGGTTAAAAATATATTTGACGGAAAAGAGTAAACGTTTCTTTAAATATATGTATATATATATATATATATATATATATACTCTTCCTTTACCGTTGGGTGAGATCGCAAGAACGGACCTCTTAGGGTACCTGTCTCCTCGGACTACCCCCAGTGTTCTCAACCTGTGCTGAATCACTGATTTAGTGATAGATAGATAGATAGATAGATAGATAGATATAGATATAGATATATATATATATGATACTAATGGTACTTGAATCATAAGTCGAAGAATTTTAAGATATATTTTAAAACTTACAGATACGTATTAAAATTTTTAGTATTAAGATCAACTACTCAAACTCGATCTAATATATTTGTTGACCCCATATAGTATATATAAGATTTAGGAATGGATGTATTCAGTCATATAAGACATGCCTTCTTTTTTCCAGCAACCAATTAAAACACTAAACCGAGTGACTTTGAAAGTCTCTCGAAGACTACGTAAAATAGAAAGGTTTTCAATAAAAGGAAAGGGGTACCGTTGTTATTCGGTTACAGTATTTCAGACATAATTTCATAATAAGAAGGATCCTATCCAATCTACTTATTTCTTTTACACTATGTATATGTGTCACCTTATGATGAGTCCGTATTCTTCCCCACTTTAACCCAATAAACATCTCTACGTCTACCTGGATATCAGCCGGTGTGTCTTACTTCACTCACTCGTTTCGTTTATAACACATAATTCCGTACGTGAACCTCAGAATTTTTTGCCATGTCTACTTGAACAAACACCCCACCTTTGTCTACTTCTACAGCTGTCGTCAGCACACCTGTACCCCACCCTCGTCCCTCGCCCCACTTAACCCTTTAGGTCTAACTGTATGTACATGACGGTACTCACTTGATCCATCGATCACCCTTGGACGAATATCATATCCCTCGAGTCGAGTCACGAGACCTCCCTGGATCCATCTACGCTCCCATCCGTGTCTGACTATCCCCACCCTCTTTCCAGGTGCTCCCCCTACTATGTGCGAATAAAATCGACTGAGTGAAGCAGCATATCGTCTTTGATTGTGTTGTAACGTTTCGTTAATATAAGGTTAATAAAAAGATTTTTTCTTGTAAATTTTGAACAAAACTTGTGCTGGTGGTACCACCTCTAGAGTCCGGTATTTTATAGAGACTGGAAGTAGAAATACAAACTTTATTTCTATTCTTCAGTAAGGGGTATCCTACTTCCCTAATCTATAAATATTTATCAGGGCACTGACCGTATGTGTTCTACCACCTATTTACAACCAAGGAAGAGAATAAGTTTAACTCCTTTGCCTACGTTTCTTCTACGTTATTTCATGAGTCGTAGATCTTTTGTTAATTGATTTCTTTTTCGTAGGTTTAGTTCAAGGAAACAAAAGTGAATTTTACAGTTGTCTAATTAGCGACCTTGTACTCTTCAGATCAGTTCGTCGCTCAATACCAAAGATTTATAATCGTGTCAATCAATGTGTGTTATTATTGTCGAGGAACAATTCTTGGAGTCGGGTGGGAATTGGGGTCAATCGGGAGGTCTTTATCTTTGATAGACTCCTAGTCTGTATCTACCTAACTACGAACAGGTGTGTCACCACCTTTTGTTACTAAAGACACTACCATCCAGTCATCGCGGTAGATACACACTCTTCCTATTGTACGAAGGACCACTAGAAAAAGTAATATTACTGACCCACAAACCATTATCTCTTTCCTTTGTCTCGACACCAGATGACGAGTCCAAGACTCGGTAGGTCGAAAACACCTCCGGGACTACCCTGAAAAATTGAAGTTAAAAGATTTGGTCAACAAATACAATCTCTATTCTTATTAATCTAATTCGTCCATCTAGTTCAACAACTTTTCTGGACGTCGTACGACTTAATTGTAAAATTACTTAATTTCTTGTTTTTAGAAACCTGTAACCAACCATAGATCTATAAGTTCGAAATGGATTTGTATAATCATTTGTACGGATGTATTTTTGAGTCATAAAGATTTATAAAAGTTGAAGATCTTTTCTCGAAATTATAGGTAATAGAAAACTCGGACTGGTTTCGTTCCTTACTACTTTTTTCTGATTAGGTATATGAAGGACGACGACGATTCAACGAAGTCAGCACAGGCTGAGAAACGCTGGGGTATCTGTCTTCGGGTGGTCCGAGGGGGTAGGGACCCTAAGAAGTCCGTTCTTGTGACCTCACCCAACGGTAAAGGAAGAGGTTACGTACTTTCACTTTTCACTTTCACTTAAGCGAGTCAGCACAAGTTGAGAATCGCTGGGGTACCTGACGTCGGGTGGACCGAGGAGACGGGTACCCTATAAGGTCCGTTCTCATGACCTCACCCCACGGTAACGGAAGAGGTTATATGAAAGATGAAACACACTTTTGTTTTGAAGATTAATATGAATAAAATTTAATTTTATCTCGTTTTTATGATTTTACGGATACGTCAATGTCTTAAATTATTAAGTATAACAAGTGTTAATTTAATGTAAATGGTAAAAGACGATCCTTTTATTCATTTAAAATCCTAAAAGACTTTTAATAGATAAAATTAAACTAGAGTTATTGTTTTTTTAAAAAAATTCTTTCTTCATATAAAGTCCTTTATTTATGTACGTAACTTTTAAACACAATTTAAATAGAGTAAACTAGTAAAAGTTCGTAATTAAAAATCATACTTGTGTTATTTTTTCACAAGTGGAATTTGTAGGATCAAACATTATGTGACTACAGAGTCTCTCTTTGTGAATGAGGTGATTTAAATTCTGACTTTATCAAACTCTTAGGTAATAATCGGTTAACTCTTCCTCTTTCCTTTCTTTAGTGGAGGTCCTCCACCCAAAATGTAAGTTAGGGGGATGAAATATTAAAGGAAGTCAATCGTGTGTAGTATTCAACAAACTGTAAAGGAACTTGCAGACCATTTTGGACTCCAGAAGGGTTACAGTATAGTCATCTTTACTACGTTATATAAATTAACTCGTTATATATAACTTATTATATAACTTTAACGGTCTTAAATTTCCTTTCTTTTTTTACTAGTAAATTTTTTAAACTCGTTTCTAAAAACACAAGGAAATTTGTTGTACAAATTTCGTAGTGATTCTTGTTTCGATCACCTCCACTACCTTAAGGTCACCTCGATAAAGTTTAGGACTTTCTACTACGACACTTTCACGACGTGAGTTATACGGTCGTTTAAACCTTTTGAGTCGTCACCGGTGTCCTGACCTTTTCCAGTCAAAAGTAAGGTTAGGGTTTCTTTCCGTTACGGTTTCTTACCAGTTTGATGGCGTGCTAACGGGAGTAGAGTGTACGATCATTTCATTACGAGTTTTAAGAGGTTCGGTCCGAAGTCGTTATGCACTTGGCACTTGAAGGTCTATAAGTTCGACCGAAATCTTTTCCGTTTCCTTGGTCTCTAGTTTAACGGTTGTAAGAGACCTAGTAGTTTTTTCGTTCTCTCAAGGTCTTTTTGTAGATGAAGACGAAATACCTGATACGGTTGTGGAAACTGACACACCTAGTGTTGTTTGACACCTTTTAAGACTTTCTCTACCCTTATGGTCTAGTGGACTGGACGGAGAATTCTTTGGACATACGCCCGGTCCTTCGTTGTCAATCTTGTCCTGTACCTTGTTGTCTGACCAAGGTTTATCCTTTTCCTCATGCAGTTCCGACATATAACAGTGGGACGAATAAATTGAGTATATGTCTCATATAGTACTCTTTACGACCCGACCTTCTTCTTGTTCGACCTTAGTTCTAACGGCCCTCTTTATAGTTATTCGAGTCTATACGTCTACTGTGGTGGGAATACCGTCTTTCGCTTCTTCTTGATTTTTCGGAGAACTACTTTCACTTTCTCCTCTAACTTTTTCAACCGAATTTCGAGTTGTAAGTCTTTTACTTCTAGTACTGTAGGCCAGGGTAGTGAAGGTACCCTTTATCTATCCCTTTGTCACCTTTGTCACTGTCTGAAATAAAAGACCCCGAGGTTTTAGTGACGTATACCACCGACGTCGGTACTTTAATTTTCTACGAACGAGGAACCTTCTTTTCGATACTAGTTGGATCTATCGTATAAGTTTTCGTCTCTGTAATGAAACGACTGATTCCAGGCAGATCAGTTCCGATACCAAAAAGGTCACCAGTACATACCTACACTCTCAACCTGACACTTCTCCCGACTCGCGGCTTCTTAACTACGAAAACTTGACACCACAACCTCTTCTGAGAACTCTCGGGGAACCTGACGTTCCTCTAGGTTGGTCAGGTAAGACTTCCTCTAGTCGGGACCCTAAAGAAACCTTCCTTACTACGATTTCGACTTTGAGGTTATGAAACCGGTGGAGTACGGTTCTCAACTAAGTAACCTTTTCTCAGACTACGACCCTCCCTAACCCCCGTCCTCCTCTTCCCCTGCTGTCTCCTACTCTACCGACCTACCGTAGTGCCTGAGTTACCTGCACTCAGACTCACTTGAGGACCTCAACCAAAACCTGTCCCTCCGGACCGCACGACGCTAAGTACCCCAGTGTTTCTCAGTCTGTACTGACTCGTTGACTTGACTTGACTTGACTTGACTTTGTTGTGTACCCAGAGGGTACTGTTTTGGAAAGAATCGAACGTTAACCTTACTATTAAAACAAAAAAAAGTGGTCACGTAAATTTATCTTTTCTATCCTCCCACTTTTTACCATCCCCCTTCTCTGATCGTTAATAAGTCAAAGATGAGAAAAAGTCCGTGAAATGTGTATCATAGAGTAAATTAGGAGGGTCGTCAGAAAATTCTTTCATAATTGTAAAGGTAAAATGTACACTTCTCTGACCAAGTTCTCCCGAAATCACCGAATGTCAATCATTTAACGTCAGAGTTCGAGACGGAAGGTCAAAGGAATTGAGTTTATACATACAAGTCCCTTAAGGGACCACCAGGTCACCAATTCTGAGACATGAAGGGGACGTCCCCTGTGACCAAGCTAGGGACCAGGCCCTCGATTTCTAGGGCTTACGGTACACTACACCGGCTTTTTTTTTTCTTTTATTTTTTTATACATACGAGTGAGATAATGGGATGTGTCGTATGGATATTCTCGTTTTTAATTATAATTTTGTGGGTGTGATCAAAATTTTCGGTCGTGTTTTCACATTTAATACATAGTAAGAAAAAATTTTTCACTTTCAATTCAGCGAATCAGCACAGCCTGAGAAACGCTGGGGTACCTGACATCGGGTGGTCCGAGGAAGGAGGTACCGTAAGAGGTCCGTTTTCATGACCTCACCCAACGGTAAAGGAAGAGGTCCCCTAGAAGGACTGCGTCCCTAACTTGGGTCCAGAGGACGTAAGGTCCGTCTGCGAAATTGGAGACTCGGTGGTCCCCTTCGTCTCAAGTTTATTGTCATTCTTAATTGGACAATTTAATTTTGTTATCAAAAGGAACCCTCCATCTTTGATCTTCCCTCATGTTACAGAAGACTCCATATCTATTTTATAACAAAAATAAGATACAAAATTAATATATATTCACAAACACTATAAAGTGATTCAACATGTGAACACGAAAGATATGAAAGAGAAACTTTTTTTTAATTTATGAGTAAAAAGTCAACCTATAGATAAAGTACTGTAAATCCGAACTTAACTATGGTTGCTTTACGAAGAGAAATCGAATATGTTTCAGGTTTGCAGAACCTAAACTTCTCGATCCGTCTTATAGAAAGGTTTTACTAAAAGTAGACTTCGTAGATATAAAGAAAAAGATTAGAGTAACTTAGGTGTCTGCAGTCTCCATTTATGAATTTTTATTTTTACACTTGTTAAATATATGGCGGTCAGTGAAGTTTCCATTGAGTCTAGTTCTTGACCGAGGACAGAACTTCTAGTACACAAAACAAAAAAAAAAAGAGAACGATATAGTCCGACGAACCGGATTCGTATGGATCTTATATGTGATATCATGACTGAACACAAAAATATAAATTATGTTTACGACATTGTTCTTCTTTCGTAAACGTTGTTTAAATTGAGGTCTTTACAGGGACAAGTAATGAATGACGACGTGATCTAACCAGGATATTGGATTTCAGAAACGTACTCACCGTCAAAAATTTTCTCATAAATATTGGAGCTATAACTTTCCTTTATTCCTTCTTTCCTCCCTTCCTTCCTTTGTTCTTTTCAAATTTCCCTAAAGATTAAAATCTCTGCTTAAGACTTCAAAGAACTATACAATACCTTAAAAGAAGACAGGTATAAAATCTCTATTGGGAATATTTTAATGTTTAAATGTTCAGTCTTTTATGATACTTCACAAAATGTTTATAAAGTTATTCTGTTAAACTCTTACTAAAATGAGAACCGGTTTTCCAGTTCTTCCCTACTCTTACTAAAAAAGTTTCATCCATCGTAATGGTTTAGAATGGTCTTTATAAAGTGAACTTAGGATTGGTTCGAAAATGTGGAATAAAGACCCGATACACTTTCTCTCCTGTCTCTACTTGTTTCATTTACTGTGAGGAAAGTGACTTGTTAGTCTCGTTTATTTTTCCATCCTATAAAGTGTCCTGTTGACTAAGTGAGGTGAGTTGTTAAAGTCCTAGTATTCATTTCTATAGTGACCTCTCAGGTTCTCTAACTCCCCTATGATAGGTATACAACATATCGTGACCTATCATAGGACTAAACGTTTCTTGAAAGGACCACCGATTCTCCCATTTCTTAGGTGGACGTTACACCCTCTGGACCCAAATTAGGGACCCAACCCTTCTATGGGACTTCTTCCCTTACCGACGGGTGAGGTCATAAGACCGGACCTCTTAAGGTATCTGTCTCCTCAGACCACCCGATGTCAGGAATCCCAGTGTTTCTCAACCTGTACTGACTCGCTGGAAGAGAAGTGAAGACAATTCTTGTAAATTCTCTGGTTGGTCCCCTATCATACTACGGACGGCTATTGATCGGTCACTATACTTTCCGTTATCTTTAGTAGTATAAAAAAATAGTTGAAAACGCATGTAATCTCAAGGAACGTGAAAAAAGAAAAAAAAAAGGGTCATGGACACGGGACCTGAGACGGGGTCTGGTTGATTTAGTCTAAACACCTCACCACACCTCTTCTGATTTCGTCGACTTCTTAAAAATTTGGTGGGGATCCACTAAGATTATACGTCGGTTTAAACCTTTGATGATTGACCTTCTCATGAAAAGTTTTAATCTTCTTCAACCATTCTGAACCCCAACTTAAAGTTCCATTTAACAAATCGAAGGTCGTTCTCCATAAGTCATATTCACATTATAAAGTCAATCTTACTGACTCTTAGTCACTTTGGATCCCCACATTTCTGCCTCTAAACGAAAAAAAGTAAATTTTAAGAGACATAGACTTTGACTGAGAGTTCTGGGACAAAATCAACCATCGTTTTTACAAGTTAATTGATTAGTTATGGTAGATCTCTGAAAGTCCATTTAAGTCAAGGTGGGTCACCAAACTTTTCGGTCGAGTTTCAATAAAAGGACTAGTGGAACGACTCGTACACGTGATGTATTTGAAAAGAGGAGGAGATCAGGACGGGGATGACCAGTAAAAGTTTATCTCCCTTCCCACCCCTTCTCGGGGAATTCTTTGACTCGTACGTAAGTAACGCTCCTATAGTATCGACAGATACGACAGGGGAGGGTTCAGATGAAGTCCAGGCCGAAGATCTTGTGAATTTCAGTCAAAAGAGTCACCCCCACTATGAATTACGAACCAGATAGTACACCGTGTAACCAAAGACGTACTCACAGGTAGATCGGAGATATGACTAAGAATCATACTCATTAAAGGACTTCGGGTCGAGACTTAGTCCATCTGGGATCGGCCCCCACCACGTATGGAGTCTGGAGAATTTCCTAGTTAGAAAGGGTTGGTGAATGTGGAGACGAAGGGACTACGGAGTCACCACTTCTTCGGTGGACGTTACGTCCTCGGTGTCCTCTGTCTAAGTTAGGGACCCGGTCCTTCTAAGGGACCTCCTCCTTTACCGTTGGGTGAGGTCCTAAGAACGGACCTTTTAAGGTACCTGTCTCCTCGGATCTCCCGATGTCAGGTACCCAAACGTTTATCAGTCTGTGCTGGATCATGTACCGTGTGGATGTGGACATCCGCACTTTGTAAAATTGTAAAGACTAGACGTACGGTCCGTTCCACGAACGAACGCAAGGGAAAGTGATGGGAAAATAACCCGGTAAGACAATGAAGAAAACAAAAGAAGTTCGGAAGTACCATTTCAGCGAGTCAGTACAGACTGAGAAACGCTGGGGCACCCGACATCGGATGGTCCGAGGAGACAGGTACCCTAAAAGGTCCGTTCTCATGACCTCACCTAACGGTAAAGGAAGAGGTCCCCTAGAAGGGTTGGGTCCCTATTTTGGGCCCAGAGGGTGTAACATCTGTCTGCGAATTGGCAGACTCGGTGACTGTCTAAAAGTATATAACCTTTAGATCCGTTTTCTTCCATACCGTGTATAGATGAGGGAGCTTGAGGGGGTTTTTAATTAAATACCCCTTTTACATTAACAATAAAAGAGGAAGTCTTAATAGACCCATTGTCTTTTGGAGTAACAGAAGTGAAGTCAAACACCTGGGAAGGGACTGGTGAGTCGGAGGAGGTTTTTCGTTTTTTGTGGTAACTCCATCCATCCCATTGGTGACAGGGTCAAACGGGTCCCGAGTCAAAATGAAGACTTTAGGGTTAGAGTCCGTTTGACCTTACCAACTGGTGTTGGGTCCCGTGTCTAGACTCTCCTAGTCGGTTGGATAGTCTAAAAGAATGAAATTATAACAAAATTTTAGAAGAGGTGGGTAGTATGTCATTTGAAAAGGAGAGTCTTCAGTTGTTATAAGGTCTAAACTTAAGAACTACTTAGAGGACAGTTTATCTTTGTCGTATAGAGATAAAACTTGACACCCTCCCCAACAACGTCTTCTGGAATGTATGATATACTGAAGAGTTTCATCAGTAGATAGTGTCTAGTTATGAAGTATAAAATACGACTTGTATAAAACTACCCGAAGAGTCTACCGAACCACCATTTCGTAGATCGACGGTGACGTCCTCTGTGACCAAGCTAGGGACATAACCCTTCTAGGGGACGTCTTCCTTTACCAATAGGTGAGGTCATAAGAACGGACCCTTTAAGGTACCTGTCTCCTTGGACCGTCCGAAGTCAGGTACCCTAGAGTCTCTCGACCTGCACTGAATCGTTGACTCATATGTAACTATCGGAAGGTTTATTGTATTATTAGAAGTCTTTATTACTTAGACCATACCTAATACTTTCTTCTGTATCCGATACCGTGATCGTTTCACTGAAAAACTCTTACTTATTTACATATAATTACGTCTAAATGTTATTTTAACTCGTATATACATTATATTCCTAAGATATTACCTCCATATAGAATTTCAGGTATTACAGAGTTTCGATTCTTTAAGGAATAATAACAATAACTAAATCATTTTCGTCACACCTTTTCCGTGGTAGGCAGGTGTTTCAAGGAGTCAGTGAAGGTCCTGTACTTGTTTGTCTGGTTTGTTCTTGTCTTCTTACTCTTAGGTCTATTTGTACTTACTGGAAAGTCGACAGTGACTCATGTGTTCCAATACTCGAATCTCTTTAATTGATCTTTCCACCTGCGTCTAGGACGTTTACCTTCCGTTGAGTCTCAGTCCACCATACTTTTCGTAACCAAAGTCTTCATAACACACATAATACTTTGGTCAGGACTAAGATTTCCATTTAAGACGGAAATTAAATACGTCTCCGTCCTTACAGTTTTGTGTCCCTTATCGTCACTTTTCCGTCCATTCGACTGTGGAACGATTATTTGGCAACGAGACTTCTCTAAAAGTTCCAAGTCTCTTCTGATTACGTTACCTTTACATGGTGCGACGGTTATAGTCATACTTCTAGAGGGTAATATTAACATAAGTAAACTTACAAATAATACGAAGTCATTTAACTTAATTGTCATAAGACTAAATGTGTGGCGAATAAGAGATACGTTATAGTCTTAAAAATCTTTTTGTTTAAGAATAGAAAAATAACGTCACATGAAAAGTTTTTGAAGTGTTGACAAACACGGTGAAATCGATTCCAAAATAATACTTTATCTAACTAGACCCCATTCATGAAGTCTTATTTACAGTCCTACATTGTATTCTTTACGAAATAAACGATTATTAATTACAAACAGTAAAATCTGTTCTATTTATGATTATATATGCTCGGTTTTCTATATTTGTTTCAGGTGTCTTCTTTAATGTTCCTTTATGTTGTACATGGAACCTAAGTCATGTCTACCGTAAAAGTAGAATGACTAAGTGTTTCTAATTTCTTTTGACTTGAAGGAACAGTCACTAAAAAAAAAAAAGAAACAACCCTTTTGAAGATAGTATTTTTCCGTCCCGAAATAAAATAAATAAGAAGAATTATTAAAAAGTTCTCAAGTTATGTCTAACTTTTTTTTTGGGAGTGGAGGTAGGTGTGAACTTTAGAAATAATTATCGTACACTCAATTTTACAAGAATTACTCCCCCCTTTTAGTATTAATAACTCTTTTAATAATTCTTTTACTATACTAAGATTATGGAATCTTTGATACTTCTCTCTTTTAAAGTAGAGTTAAGAAAGAGATCATTGTAACAAGTCGGATCCACGCACCTTCTACAGGTTATTTTATAAACGAATAAATTAAACAAATACGATAGAATCTCTCCACAGTGTCGTGTTATTCCGATTTAGTACGTAAAGTAATGTGGAGACTATGTTACACTTACGAATACGAAGTTTAAGATGAATATAGGAAATTTAATATACCCGAGTCCTACCTGATTTTAGGGTATTAAACTAGGAGTATTTCTATAAAAAAAAGAAAAGGGACAACAGTGAATTAGGTCGAGGAATTAGGTCTGTTATATTTTGAACGACAATGTATAAGAAACAAGATACAATCTTAAAGAGAGGACACAGTGAATCCGAATGTTTTAAAGAGTTCATTTAATGATACTTGTTACTTTTGGTACAAAATTTTAATTTCGAATTTGATTAAACTTTTCACTATGGTTTACAGTCGTATGTTTCCGATCTGTACATTTCTGATACCTTCATCCTAGGAAGTGTTTTTCCGTTATTTTTAAGGGTTTTTACAATCTTCTGAAAACATGTTAATCTAGATATTAGGACCTTTCTTAAAACGGGAGTAGGGGTATACCATACACAACTCTCTGCAAACGAAGGGAATTTTTTTATTCCTATATAAAAGGGTAAAAAGAGTACTCTGACTTTAATCTTTTTTGGATTTCAGACAGATATAGTTAACGAAAGAGTTTCAATAATAGTTCAGAAATAACGTAACTTGTGATTTGACCACTGGAATTTCAGGAATTTGATGGCTATATATTTTTATTAGGGTCCACCCTAATACGTTAGTTGTTCCGACGGGATCTATAGTAAACCCCTTTGTTCGGAAGTGGTAAATTTTACTATCAAAAAGAACACGAGCATGCATTGTCTAGTCTTATAGTCGTTCAGTTCAACGACTGATAAAGGTAATTCAAAACATCTATATTGTCAGAGAACTTAAAATGGAATAACGTACATCATTTCAGGACTTCCCTTTTTTTTCCTTAAGTGTAAAAGTTTTAACAAAGAGAGTAAATTTGTTGTGGGTGTACCGTCGTCGCTCAGTGATTCAGAAAGTGTTTTACGATGGACTACAAGAAATTTTATGGATCGTCACAACCTGTAAGTAAAACCAATTGGTAATATCAGTAAAAAATGTAAAAACATAGGAAAAGGTTTCCCCCTCTTTACACCGGGAATATATTTGGATTACGGTTCTTTTTACATTCGATCATAAGTAATTTTATGGGTCAGAAACGGTTTCGATTTAAGACGAGTCTTAACACTCCCGTTGCGGACAAGTGTTACGGAAACTACGGTGTCGTTTAACAAAGTTGGTAGAAGTACGATAAATTTCACACTTCTTTTATGTCTGTTAGAAGACCTTAGGTAAGTAATGGAACTTTCGTGAACTGTACGACCGGCACGGGTTTACTTATGCTAATGTCGAAAACACCATGTTTTGTGAAAATGGAGTAACGTCAGAGTTCTGTTGAATGCAATATTAGAGTAAAAGTGAATGTTAACGAGGGTTTTGAGAGGTAACTCTTTGAAAGTATGATATTTGTGTCTGAATTTAAATGGGAAATATAAAAAATTTTTACCCCCTTTTTTAGAGAGGTGGGACGGGGATTTTCAAGAATTCTTATAGTCTCTAATCAATATTCTAAACTTCTAAGGTTTGATGGTACCCGTAAAGTTACTAATCTTAGTGTGTATGTCTCATGTTCGTCCTCGTTTTTGGTTTCTTTAAGACTCAATTAGACACAATTAATTGTAGACTCAAGAATCTTACTTTAAACTTTAAGTACACACTTTCTATAAAATTAATATATGTTTACTAGATACGGGAGGAACATGGTATAATGAACCATGTTTAGTACTTCGACTAAAAGAACGGTCTCATTTACAAGCAATCATTTCTCTCTTGTAAGTACTAAATCATTTGAATTTTACATTTATAACATTCTTAAATCTTTATATTATGAATGTAATTACCGTAAGTTTTGACTAACATCTCTTGGTTCCCCTTTTCCCCCGACCCTATTAAACCCTCTAACCCTAACAGTATATATGTGATAATTATGATACATATTTTATCCATTTCTTAGACGGACTGTTCGTCTTCAGGGTCCATGTTAGGGACCCAGTATTTCTAGGGGACCTCTTCCTTTACCGTTGGGGAAGGTCATAAGAACGGACCCTTTAGGGTACCTGTCTCCTAGGACCAGGATGTCAGGTGCCCCAGCGGTTCTCAGTTTGCACCGAATAGGTGATTTGTTGTCGTTGTATTTTATCCATTGATTTTTCTTGTGTGACCTATCGTGTCCCTGGAGAAGAGTCACGAGACACCACTGATTTGCCCGTCCTTTAGGTTCTTTCTCCCCTGTATACATATGTATATCGTCTAAGTGAAACGACATGTCCCCTTTTATTATGTTGTAAATTTCGTTGATATAAAGTTATGTTTCAAAATGCTTTTGACTCGGTACTGAGTTTTTACTCAAATCTTCCAAAGGATAATTATCTTTTTACATAATGGAAAGGGGTAGGATGTCACTACGACAGAAGAAGGTCCATTACTTAGAGGAGTATAGGATGGTCTATTAGGTTTTAGAAGTGACACTAGGACGCGAGCGAGAATGTACGGACGGGAATGAGTTGTGGGTCGACTGGAAAGTTACAGAAGTGAACACGACACGTAGCCGGGTTTAATGGAAAGGAGACGAGATGTGTAGGGGGTCGTCGGACACTTGAATCTGAGAAGAACGTCTGAATTGATCTCGTAATGATAGAAGAAAGTTCGGAAAGGTGTGTGGGTCTCTTCCTAGGTGGTGAAAGAGTAGACCCGGTAAATCGTAATGTTGATATTGTAAAGTGGTGTGCATAGTCAAATGTCTAAGGTAGGTAGTCGTTCGGGGTCGTTAAGATGAAGACAAAAATTTAAATAAAAATTAGTCTCCTGTCACCGAAATGGTCTCTTCTGTTACCGTTGGGTGAGGTCATGAGAACGGACCTTTTAGGGTACCTACCTCCTCGGACCACCCGACGTCAGGTACCCCAATGATTCTCAGCCTGTGCTGACTCGCTGAAGGGAAAGTGAAACGTGAAAGTACGTAACCTCTTCCTTTACCGTTGGGTGAGGTCACAAGAACGGACCTCTTAGGGTCCCTACCCCCTCGGACCACCCGACGGCAGATACCCCAGCGTGTCCCAGTCTGTGCTGACTCCGCTGAATCGTCGTCGTCGTCACCGAAATGTTATAACACAACCGAAGACAGTATACAGTTGTACATAGTAGGTATTTGTATCGATACAGGGGGGGGAGAACATGGAGGGAGCGTGGAAGGTGGGATTGGGTGGGGAGGTCCATCAGTGTCTGTGACCCAAACTCGAGGGACTCGGTGTGTCGTTCAAGGGCGTCCGGTAGATAAGACATATACCATTGCGTATACAAAGGTGCGATAAGAGAGATCATCAGGGTGAGAGAGGAAATCGGTGATACGGGTGTTAAAACAAGAGATACAGACACAGAAGTAACACGACGTGACACGAACAGTGAGTCAGTACAGACTGAGAAACGCTGGGGTACTTAAGATCGGGTGGGGCGGGGAGCGGTCCGAGGAGACAGGCACTCCTAAGAGGTCCGTTCTTATGACCTTACCCAAAGGTCCGGGAGGAGGTCCCCTAGAAGGGTTGGGTCCCTAACTTGGGTCCAGAGGGTGTAATCACCTTCTAAGAAATGGTAGATTCGGTGATCTAAGGTATATGTACGTAATTATATGTTATAAACAAAAGGAGAAAGACTGAATGAGATGTGGTATAGCCATATCCAAGTTAGTACAGTAATCTTGACTGAGTTTCCGTAAAGAAAAATACCGACTCATTATAAAGTAACATATATATCACTAATATGAAGACTGTAGATAGAGTTTAATGGTGGCGAGTTGGGTTGGGTACTGTAGTAAAGACCAGAACAACTAGTGTTATGAGAGGATTGAATGGAGAAAGAAATCGGGACGTGGAAGGTGAGGAAAGGTTGAGATACGTCGGAGATCTCATCAAAAAAAAACTTACAGTAGTCTAGTGGTTGGACGAAATTCAGGAACTTATACAAGGATGTCGAAATTCTTAGTTTGGATTTAAGGAGTACCGGACTTTTCTACACACTCTAGACGAGGAGGACGGAGAGGTTGGAGTCTAGTCTAGTGAGGGTTGGGGTTTCGGAGTAGTAAGAGGTTGTTGTTGTGACCGTGAGACGAGAAGTTTGTAAGACTTGAGGAGACACAAGTAAAGATTGAGAGTCGAGTGTGTACCGTAAGGGTGAGAGTAAGCGGTCCAGACGGAACTATAGTGGGAGTCCTTCCAGGAAATAGTGTGACACGTTTCACCAGGGAGGAAGCTGACGAGTAATGGCGTAAAAGGGTATATATGACTAATGAGACACAATTACACAAATGAACGAGTGTGAAACCCGAGTAAGGATCTTGTATACCCGAAACACTCACGTTTTGAAAACGGACTAACCGACAGGAGTCAAAGTCGAGGGACAGACTGGGTGTCGTCTACGAGTAATTTAACAACAACAAGTCAGAGATTCAGTACAGAAATACTGGGGAAATACCTGACGTAGGACGATCAGAAGGGACGGGAAGTGGTAGAGGGTCTCAAACGAGTTTGAGTGCAGGTGACTTAGTCACTACGGTAGGTTGGTAGAGTAGGAGACAACGAGGGAAGAGGAGAGTGGGAGTTAGAAAGGACGTAATCCGAGAAAAGGTTACTCAACCGAGAAGCGTAGTCCACCGGTTTCATAACCTCAAAGTCGAAGTCGTAGTTAGGAAGGTTACTTATAAGTCCTGACTAAAGGAAATCCTAACTGACCGAACTTAAGGAACGTCAGGTTCCCTGAGAGTTCTCAGAAGAGGTTGTGGTGTCGAATAATTTTACTGAATCCAAAGAACGGGATAATGTGATATTTGAAAAACTTTCGTTCGTAGTATGGAATAATCAGAAACAGAATGATCAGAAAGATCCAGGTCTTAGGTCTTTTCACCAACCCTATTCTATTTACCAGGTATTTACTAATACCTTATTTATTTAAATTCTTATATAAAATTTTGAACTAATCGTAGAAATCTCTGTGTTTTACATGTTTAACTTGGAAATTTGCCGTAGATCTGGAAACTTCCATAAGTTATTTGCAAACGATTCACTTCCTTACTTGTGTTATGTGTGAATCTATTGGAGGAGGAGAGCGACGTGACCATGGAATTTTGTAAGTGTTATATGGTCCTGTAATTCTTAAGGAATAGATTTCTATTCAGTCTTGTACAGTCCTGAACTTCAAAATCAGAACACGTTTATCACTCTTAGAGAGTCAGTTTCGGTTACAAAAAGTCCACAAGGGTAAGAGAGAAGGGTTAATCTCGTTTTAGTCTTTTGTAGACCTTGAAATATGTTGATCCGACATATTAAAGTCTTTTACAATCAGTTTTTCAGACCGGAACTTTTGTAAAAATTTTATTTTGTCCGATTAAACCATTCGTGACAACGACTTTTCACGTATCAGAAGTTAGTATTTTCGAAAATTTAACAAAGTTGACAGTAAGTCTTGTTACTTTTCTTAGAGAAACTTAGTTCGACAACTATTCGAGTATCAGACTTTCTCTTCAAACTCCGAACCTCCTCACACTTCCGTCCTTTTTAGTAAAAAATATTTATCAAATAAAAAATTACATTTTGTACACAAACCTAATTTTCGTTAGTAGGAAAGCACGAATATAAAACCGTTTCTTAGAATACATCGTTAGTGTTCTAATCCTGGTATTCGCTATCTGAATTATTTTCTAGTCAGGTATTTTTTTAATCTTTTTGTTGACGTTAATTTTAAATTATAAAAGGGTAATTGGAACTGGGATGGACCTTTGTGTGAAAAAGACACGAGTAAAGTGCCCTTTTTATTGGTGAGTAAAAGAAGAAAAACTAAGACGAAAGTTTACGGACATATGTGGAATTAATCCCCAATCCTCTTCTTTGTTTATTATCTGATGGGTTTAGATAAACTTGTTTTATTGAAAATTTTTTGTATTTTGAAGATACACCAAGGATATATGTCACCTTGTAACTCATATTTCACTCATTCACAATCAACGAGTCACACTATGAGTCGGCTCCATTACGGTACACATCGTTGTATCTATCTAGATCTCTAATAGTATGACTTACATCATTCAGTCTGTCTCTTCCTGTTTATAGTATACTACGGTGAATATACACCTTAGATTTTAAAAATTTTTCACTATGGTTACTTGAATAAATCTTTTGTCTTTGTCCGAGCGTCTGAAGTTTTTGTTTGAATTCCAATGGTTTCCCCTTTGTACCCACCACCCTCCCCCTATTTAATCCTGAATCCCTAGTTGTATATGTGTGACGATACGTATTTTATCTATTAGCAGATCCTGGATGTCATCTCGTGTCCCTTGAGAGGAGTTATAAGACATTGTTGGATATACCCTTTTCTTAGACTTTTTGTTAAGTTAAGTCAAGTTTTTTAATATATTTACACGTTAACTAAGTGAAATGACATGTGAACTTTAATTGTGGGGTAATATTTATTTGATATGAAGTTTTGTTTTATTTTCAATTTAATTTTTATATTTAGATTTAGAAGATTCTTCAGTCTTTTCTGATCGTTCTACAACAAAATACTTGAGGTGTCCACTAATTTTAAACACAACGTATAAACTCAGGAGAGTAACCGTGGAACATTAACATAACGAGAAGTGTGACCTCGGCGGTATAAAACTTATGAATTATACTTGGTTCGTGAACTGTAGACAGTAGTAACTAGAATGAGGTCTGTCAGTGTAATCTGTAATAAACGGAAAACAGGTACTTCTTTACTCCGTTAACGGTCGGTCCTAAATCATGGGAGTCTGAGAGGTGTCTTAAGAGGTTCGGAGGTTGTACCTGTCCGAGAGACGATCACCAAGAGTCTAGTCGTTCTCTTATTCTGGAACAATCTTGACGTTTTAGAATCAGGAGGTTACCTTGGATGACTTAGTCTTTAGGACCCAACCTTCCATCTTCAACCCGTAGACACAAAAGTCTTCGGGAAGTCTACTAAAACGACTTCGAACTCAAATTACCCTTGTGATCACAACCGTATATATGTGATGGTACACATCATTATCTATCGATCGCCCTTCGACGCTATATCGTGTCACGAGACACTACTGGGTCTGCCCCTCCCCCGTCCGTCCCTCCGAGTTGTCCATCCCTATATACACAAGAATATCGACTAAGTCCTCGACATGTCGTCTTTGATTGTGTTGTAACATCTCGTTGGTAGTCAAGTCAAGTCAAGTCAGTGAGTCAGTGCAGACTGAGAAACACTGGGGTACTTAACGTCGTGCGGTTCGGAGGAACAGGTCCTGGTTGAGGGTCTTAGGTGGGTTTGAGTACAGGTAGCTCAGTCACTACGGTGGGTCGGTAGAGTAGAAGACAGCAGGGGAAGATGAGGACGGGGGTTAAGGAGGGTTCGTAGTCTCAGAAAAGGTTACTCAGTTGAGAAGCGTGCTCCACCGGTTTCATAACCTCAAAGTTGAAGTCGTAGTCAGGAAGGCTACTTGTGAGTCCTGATTAGAGGAAATCCTACCTGACCAACCTAGAGGAACGTCAGGTTCCCTGAGAGTCCCAGAAGAGGTTGTGGTGTCAAGGTTTCGTAGTTAAGAAGTCGTGAGTCGAAAGAAGTGTCAGGTTGAGAGTGTAGGTGTGTTCTGGTGTCCTTTTTGGTATCGAAACTGATCCGCCTGGAAACAACCGTTTTATTACAGAGACGAAAACTTATACGATAGATCCAACCAGTATTGAAAGGAAGGTTCCTCATTCGCAGAAAATTAAAGTACCGACGTTAGTGGTAGACGTCACTAAAACCTCGGGTTTATTTATTTCAGACTGTGACAAAGGTGACAAAAGGGTAGATAAACGGTACTTCACTACCCTGGTCTACGGTACTAGAAGTAAAAGACTTACAACTCGAAATTCGGTTGAAAAAGTGAGAGGAGAAAGTGAAAGTAGTTCTCCGAAAAATCAAGGAGAAGTGAAAGACGGTATTCCCACACACAGTAGACGTATAGACTCCAATAACTATAAAGAGGGTCGTTAGAACTGAGATTGAACACAAAGAAGGTCGGGTCGTAAAGAGTACTACATGAGATGTATATTCAATTTATTCGTCCCACTGTTATATGTCGGAACTACATGAGGAAAAGGATAAACCTTGGTCAGACAACAAGGTACAGGTCAAGATTGACAACGAAGGACTTGACGTATATCCAAAGAGTTCTCCGTCCAGTTCATCAGACCATAAGAGTAGAGAAAGTCTTAAAAGGTGTCAAATAACACTAGGTGGTCTACCAGTTGTGACTTTAGTTTAACTAATATAAGAAACGTCGGTTTCTACCTCTTCGAGATATGTCATACGTTTTTGTTCTGGTCCTCGACTGACACCGAGTCTAGTACTTGAGGAATAACGGTTTAAGTCAGAATTTAACTTCTTTCATCCCTTTTGGTGATCTGGTAAGTCCATACTGGATTTAGTTTAGGGAATACTAATATGTCATTTTCACTCTTTATCTAAATTCCCTGATCTTGACTATCTGTCTCACGGACTACTTGATACCTGTCTCCAAGTACTGTAACACGACCTCTGTTCCTAGTTCTGGTAGGGATACCTTTTCTTTACGTTTTTTTCGTTTTACCGACAGACCTCTCCGGAATGTTTATCGACACTTTTCTTCTCTTCGTTTTTCGTTTCCTCTTTTCCTTTCTATATTCGTAGACTTACGTCTCAAGGTTTCTTATTGTGCCTCTCTGTTCTTTCGGAAGGAGTCACTAGTTACGTTTCTTTATCTCCTTTTGCTGTCTTACCCTTTCTGATCTCTAGAGAAGTTCTTTTAATCTCTATGGTTTCCTTGTAAAGTACGTTTCTACCCGGGGTATTCTGTCTTTACCATACCTGGATTGTCTTCGTCTTCTATAATTCTTCTCCACCGTTCTTATGTACCTTCTTGACATGTTTTTTCTAGAAGTACTGGGTCTATTAGTACTACTACACTAGTGATAGATCTCGGTCTGTAGAACCTTACACTTCAGTTCACCCGGAATCCTTCGTAGTGATGTTTGTTTCGATAACCTCCACTACCTTAAGGTCACCTCGATAAAGTTTAGGACTTTCTACTACGACACTTTCACGACGTGAGTTATACGGTCGTTTAAACCTTTTGAGTCGTCACCGGTGTCCTGACCTTTTCCAGTCAAAAGTAAGGTTAGGATTTCTTTCCGTTAGGGTTTCTTACGAGTTTGCTGACGTGTTAACGTGATTAGAGTGTACGATCATTTCATTACGAGTGTTAAGAGGTTCGGTCCGAAGTCGTTATGCGCTTGGCACTTGAAGGTCTATTAGTTCGACCGAAATCTTTTCCGTCTCTTTGGTCTCTAGTTTAACGGTTGTAGGAGACCTAGTACCTTTTTCGTTCTCTCAAGGTCTTTTTGTAGAAAAAGACGAAATAACTGATATGGTTTCGGAAACTGACACACCTAGTGTTATTTGACACCTTTTAAGACTTTTTCTACCCTTATGGTCTGGTGACTGGACGGAGAACTCTTTCGTTGATATAAGGTTAAATTTTTTAATTTACTGACGAGATCAACTTTAGCAAACGAAACTTTACATTGTTCCGGTCGGAGACTGACGAAACGTACACTCGTAGCGAAGAGGATTCTCTTCGTATACGTAACTCCAGCATACGTATCTTCTGGGGGTCCAGAAGGTGAGAGACCAGACAACTGGAGTAACGAACAGGAAAGGAGGTGTGAGGGACTCAGAACTAGACGTAGTGAAGAGAAGGGGAAAGAGAGGGACTTAAAGAGAAAAGAACGTTAAAAGACGACGGTGAGGACGTTGACGGAAACACTGTAGGGTCGGGACACTAGTGGGTTGATGAGGAGAACCAGAAAAAGAATGTCTTCTGAAGGGTGAGACTCACATTGGTAATATTCTGATGTCTCCCAGATGTTCAAAGTAGTCTCCTACTGTTTTTTTTTTTAGAAAGGTACTCTCGGACGAAACGGTACCGTCTGGCAGACCGATATACGTGTCACACGACTGAAGGTGACAATAGAAGGACCCCGAAACTCTCGACTGAACCCGGTCTTGATCAATTTGAGTTACGATCCAACCCGGGTCCAAGTTTTTATCCTGTGTTTATACCGAATGGGTCTATAAAATTAGTCATTAAATAGTAGAATATTTTGATTGTAGTCGCCACGTTGATACGAATGAGAAATCTGTCTTTTTAGTACTTATTAGAGTTCTAATATAGTAGAAACATTGATATTTTTATCCGGGAAAGTTCTATTTATTGTTACCTCCTTTTACGTCAAAATCTAACAATTAGGTTGTCGTTTTAAAGATTTCATCATCTCAATAGGTAGTTTAGTGTATGACTCCGTGAATTGTAAATTTTATTTAATTTTTTGTTTTACTACTTATTAGTCAACCGATAGAGAAATTAATCCATATGATGAAAGACCTTCGGTATTATTAACGACTTTATGATACGTTTTACTATTAGTCTTTCTTTACATATATTATCAAAGGATTAAATAGTTTATGTTTAAATTTCATTCTTTTTATTGATTAGTAAGCTTCGACTTCTTTCTAGGAATAACTAGAAGGACCCAAGGATCCTGTACGCCCGAGTTTATAAGTCACCTTACGATACTGTTACACTCCGATAAGTATGTAAGTTGACAAACTAAGTGTAATTTTTATGTCTTACACTACTTTGCATTAACTGGAGGGTATTAACGATACTCTTCTTTTTAATAATTACTGTTTTTTTAGGATTCAGTTTCTTAGAAATGACTAATATAGTGTTAAATCATTCTTACTCATTTTATATTTACCTACAAGAGATGAGGGAGTATTGATATAGTCTTTTCTTTTCCGTATGAGGTGGTACACGACACAAAACGAATCAACGAGTCAACACAGACTAAGAAACGTTGGGGTACCTGACATTGGTCGGTCCGAGGAGACGGGAACCCCTAAGAGGTCCGTTCTTAGGACCTCACCCGACGGAACGGGAGGGGGTCCCCTAGAAGGGTTGGGTCCTTAGCTTGGGTCCAGAGGGTGTGACACCTGTCTAAGGAATAGTAGACTCGGTGGTCCCTTCGGGTAAGTGGTACATGGAGTGTAATAAAAAAAGAACGTTTTTGATAGAATTTTGTGACCCTCGTTGGTACTTGTCTCTTACTTATTTCTTCTACACTAGATATATATATTACCTTATGATAAGTCGGTATTTTTTATTTTTAAACGGTAAAGGTTGTTGTATCCACTAAGATGTCCAATAATACGATCCTCTTTATTCGGTCTGTTCCTGTATATAACATATAATAGACAATATACAACTTAGATTTTTTATTTTGTTTGCTTATATTGTCTTGTCTTTGTCTGAGTGTCTATATCTCTTGTGTGATCACCAATGGTCTCTCCTTTCCCTTCTTCCTTTCCCGTTCTTTCCCAATTCCCCAATTCTCCATGTTCGATGATTCTTATTTTATTTATTTAATGTTCCTATATAAAGTGTCTTGTCTTTTATATCGGTTGTAAAATTTTGTTGAAATTCCCTTATATTAGAATTTTTTTATGACTAAGTGATATAACGTGACGACGACGACGACGACGATTCAGCGCAGTCAGCACAGGCTGAGACACGTTGGGGTATCTGTCGTCGGGTCGTCCAAGGAGACAGGGACCCTAAGAGGTCCCTTGTGACCTCACCCAACGGTAAAGGAAGAGGTTACATACTTTCACTTTTCACTTTCGCTTCAAAGAGTCAGCACAGGCTGAGAATTGTTGGGGCACCTGACATCGGATGGTCCGAGGAGGCAGGTGCCCTAAGAGGTCCGTTCTCATGACCTCACCCAACGGGAACGGAGGAGGCGACACAACGTGTGACCTTCGATTATGTTAGAACATTTATTTGATATAAAGTTAATTTTGTACCCCGGTTTAAAATTCCACATGAGAATATTTACATACTTCAGACTATTTAGAGATTAAGTGAAGTCCCATTCTTGTTACCATAGGACGGTACCAGATCAAAACGACACGAATAACAGTCGTATACTACTTTAGAGACTTCGTCTTTTTTCATGACCCTTAAAGGTTTATAAAGGTGTCATAAAGTACTTTATGATCTAGAACCTACAGTCCCGATTGAGACCCAGTAGTTAGATAGTAGATTAATTAAAGAGTCCGTTAATCATGGTTCTTATTATGACTGCGGATCAAAAATTTATTAGGGATCTCTTATGTCCCTACCTTATGTCTTTTTGTCAAGTGACAATTCATGACTGTTTGGTTTTTTCGTAAAATTTTTTTCGGTAGTTCAAAACAAAAGTCACACTTGGTGTCTCTAACGATCTCTTTAAAGTTGAAGGTCTTAAAAAAACGTCCTTCAAGGAGATGAAAAATACAGGTTTATACATGTCGACGAATCTTAAAATCTAGATTTTTTTTTTTTTAAGATACGTATTTAACATTACTTTACTTAATAGTCGTAAGATAGTCGACTTCTAAAGTAAAATTATTTAGTAAAATTTTTAATAACACTTTGGTTTTATATGTATATGATAACTGGAAATATACTATATTAATATTAATCAGTTTATTTTATTTGTATTGTACTTTACACGATTTATCAAACAACAGCAGGTTTCTTGACCGTTTAACTTGTGACACAAATTTATTAAATAGATCTACTCTATCTTGATAACGGTCTAATTATTGAGGTGTTTTTTACAAAGAAAATTGGATATACATATAAACGAAGAAACGAACAAAATAACACTATACAACAACAAAATATCTTTATAGACGTCACGATAGGACAATAGGTTTGTATTAGTATTACTGTTACTCTTGGGTTTTCTCTTGTACTGATAATAAACGTAATAAATTTCGTTGGGTAAATGTCTGATATACTCTTGTACACACTGAATTGTTCAGTTGTCTACAAACCTCTTTCTCGTACATCATAAAAAACCTTCATTATTTTATTTTACCTCTTATTGGTTCTCAATGTGAAATCGATAGTTAAAAACGAAGATTTTTTTTTAATAAAGTCTTTTTAGACAATTTATTGAGTACAAGGAATCGTCGATTATTTTGTTTATTATACATTCGAGGTAGTCGTGTCTTTAGTAACAGGCGAAAAAGTGATTATATAAGGTTTGTGACTATATAAGGTTTGACGAAAAATGTATTCATGAGTTATTTATAAATAATTCATTCGTTTAGTACTGTTTTATAGATTTAAAGAAAGAAATTACTTAAGACTGGGACAACTAAGGACTTTTGTTATCGAAACTGAAGTCCAAAAGTTGTTACACGGTAGGATAAAACAATGAAACTATTTGTATTATATCTTATATTGGTACGAGTACATATCTTTAATATAAAAGTTTCATGATAGTATAGAGTTTTGAGCGGGAATGTTTCGAGAGAAACTTCTTTCTTAAATCAACATTCTTTTTTAGTAAAAATAAGGGTCGTATATAAGTAGTTACAGTTTATTTGAACTTGATCCTCGGAAAATTCGGAGTTTGGGACGTCTTTCCCTTGGACTCAGTGTTCTCCTCTTTGTCGGAATTTTAACTTGTTTGTAAAGTTCAGTCAGAAAATCCAATAGTCCTAATTTTCGTCCTTAGCGACAAGGTCCACCCTACCCGGTTATGAACCTTACTATTTGAAGTTTAAACTCTCATTTATGTCAAGAACCTCTAGTAATGGGGTTCCAAAGTAGTATGTCTATCCTTTTTAATTTCAGGTTCTTCTATTTAATTATCGGATTGTATATAGATTGTCACTTTGATTTAAGCTTGAGGTCTAAACAAAGGTCAAGGTAAAAATGAAGTAGATATGTTCTTTGTAATCTTTACCTTTTTGCATAAAAAATATTATAGGTATAACCTTTTTTAATAGTTTCGGACTCTATTAGATAACGTTATTACGGTCTCAAACGTGTCTGTGACGTGAGATACTTGACTTTACCACTCGTAACGGGTATGAATGTGTTATCGACGGGTGTATGGGAACTGTCATAGGCGAGACGTAATAAAAGGTGTAGAGTGGGAGTTATCCACGACATACACGGGGGGTGGAGACGGTGGGGGCGGAATGAAGAAAAGTACAGAATATGATAAAGTGTACAACACTCTTCGAATAAACACGATATTGTTGGCTTTGGGTCGAGTCGCGTTCTTATCGTCGGGCATAAAGACGATACCTGGACCTTAGACGGTTGACCGACCGAAGTATTCGACGTCCTCTTTCCTCTAACTTCGGTACACAGTTCAGTAGAGGAGGTCTTTGTCGAGTTTATATTCGGGACAACAATTGTCCTTCTGACCGAGTCTTTGTGTTTCAGTCGTCATAGTGCACGTTAGTATTTTGTTCCGCTACCATTCGCCACTCAGCACGTGACTCGTTCTCATTGGATGAACCCGTTTGTCAACAAAAATTTTACTCAGTAGCCAGGAGGGATGGCCTGAAGTTCCCCTACTATAGTGTGGCTACGGCTGATTTTACTCGTTTTATACAGGTTCATTAAGGTAAGCACAGTAGGGAACTCTTAAAGTGACGGGTCTCTTTTGAGACTGTGTTTACTCTAGACCCATGTAAGAGACGCCCAGAAGGTCTAGAAAAGACACCAAACAGTAACGACGTCCTTGCGTCTGGTGTGTGTTCCGATCAAGAAGGTTGTGGTGGGGTCTTTACGGGTTTCTTGAACTCGTAACAGGGATTCTTAACCTGGGTTTTATGAAGTGGGTTTTATCTACGGATAAGGATGAACATCTTACGAAAAACCCACCGACCTTCCAACACCATTGAGGATTGGAGTTCTTTGAAAGATAAAATCCTCAGTAATATCAAACCAAATTTTCGTAAAAGTAAATTGAACTTTGACTTCTCTAAATACCCCTTGATGAACCAGACACTGTTAGTACATTTTCCTAATTTAAAACGAAAACCTATGAAACGTAACAACGTTCAATCTCACTGAAAGTAGAATCCAATGAAAACGAAAAATTTCAACAAAATAAGTTTTCCAGTTTTATATTAGATTTTCACTAAAACGTTTCATAAAAACAGAGATTCAAAATTTATATGTAAAGATCAAGAAAATGTGTGTCCTGTAGTTTACAATGAATTTCTCGTTAAAAATACGGTGTGTTAAAAAAAAGATCGTAATATCTCTAGGAAATTTTATGTCGAAATTTTTGACCTCCTGTAAAAATAAAAAACTTTGTTGTAATCCACTTGGTTTTAAATCTAGTTGGGATGTTTACGTCTTTAAAATCTGTCAGAGGGTCAATACTTCTTTACTTCAAGAAAGGACGATTATACGAAAGTAAAAAAAATTTGTTATTTGTTTACCAAAATTATCCTAAAGGGGAGGTTGGTGATTTCAACTTTAAATTCCCGTACGTTGTGATTAGGTATTAAAGTAAATTTAACAACAAAAAAGTTATCATATTAAAAATCAAAGAAATAAAAATAAAAAAATTAATACTTTCATATCGTGTAAATATCCTTTAAACCTTTTATGTCTTATTCCAATATATGTCAAAGTCATTTGTGGTACCAAAAATTAAAGTTTCCGTTACGTACTATGACAATAGAACGATGTGTCTATTAGTGAGAGTTGTAAAACAAAGTATAAGGTCGAAAAGACATTTATAAATAGATAAAAATTAAATTGAAAATATAAAATTATTTATAAAAAGGTCTAAAATTTAAGACCTAAAAGGGATAATATTTTGTTGTCGTACCATCTCTCTGGATTTCTGATGAACCAAAAAGTCCGAATGTCTATGAGACAGTAAAGGTGATGGAACAAATAATAAGTTAGTTCAAATATAGAGATGACGAAACGAATTTTATAGGAAAAGGATTTTTGACAATAAAATGGATAAAGAGAAGAATAAATCCACAAAAAGTTTACGAAGTTTTAGAAAATGGATCAGAAAGACTTTAACATCTGACAAACGGTGGTAAGGGAAGTATTTTACTGAAGAAATTAAATCACGGAAAACGGTAAAAAGTAACTGGACAAGACTACTGTAAAAGAGTTAGAAAAAAAATGATTAAAGAGAGGGTTACACCGGAAAACTAGAGTCATCAGAGTCCGTCATAGAACTGGGGAGAAAAGTTATAAAAGGAGGGAAATTACTAGAACGGTTGGGAGTACAGAACCTCCATAGTAATTTTCTTCCTTTTACATATCCATAATAAAAAGTCTTTTAACATTTTTAAGACACCCGAATTATAAAGTATTGAAAAATTTTAAATTATAACACTTGGTAAAGGATTCAGTAAATGATAAATTATAGAACTTCAGATCTAATTTAAGATAATATACTTTTATATAGTAATAAACTGATTAGACGACAATTACCTGTAATTCCTCAAAAATTGTAAATAGGATTTGGTACGACGATACTTGTAGAAATATGTTTGTAGAAAAATATGCAAAACTAATACGAGAATTAAATTAAAAATTTACCCATAAAGATCCAGTGACCGTAAAAAATTATAAGAATTAATTAAACCGGGTTTACGGGGGGTTTTCACTTTTTCACTGTCATTTCAGTGAGTCGTCACAGACTGAGAAACGATGAGGTACCTGTTATGTCAGGTACCTTAAGAGGTCCGGTCTTATGACTTCACCCATCGGAAAGGGAAGAACTCCCATAGAAGGGTTGGGACCCTAGTTTGGGTCTAGAGGGTGTACCGTCCTCCTAAGAAAGGAGGAGATAAAGGAAAGAGATGAGTAATTGATTTAATCTGTAATTATAAAATATAATGACACTACTCCTTATCTATCAATATACCTTGTGATAAGAAAGGTACTCAGTACTGTCAACGGGAAGACCAATGTTTTTAGATAAACTAAGGTCAGTGTGTCCGATCGACCGTGGATTAGAGTACTATAGAGGAAAATAGAATTCTCACCCATGTAAGAAGTAATTCCTCCCAAAAATTACAAAAAACTTTATTTTTAGGACCAACAGTGTTAAGTCTATGAAAGATCTTCCTAAGAAAAATTTTAAGGACAAATGGTTTTTTATTTGAGTTTTACCTAATTTCTGAATTTAGATTCCGGTCTTTGATAATTCGAGAATCTCTTTTGGTATCCGTCGTATGAGAAACTGTATTTAACGTCGTTCTAAGAGAGACTTGGTGGAGGATCTAATTACCTTTATTTTTGTTTTTATTTATTTAACCTGGATTATTTTGTATTTTCGAAACGTGTCGTTTCCTTTGATATTTGTTCTACTTTTCTATTAGGAGTCTTACCCTCTTTTATTAACGTTTCCTTCTTTGACTGTTTCCTAATTAGAGGTTTTATATATTTGTCGGGTATGTCGAGTTATAGTCTTTTTATTTGTCGGGTTAGTTTTTTTCCCGTCCTTTCGATCTGTTTGTAAAGAGGTTTCTTTTATATGTCTACCGGGTATCTATGTACTTTTTTACAAACTTTAGCGAGTAATAATCTCTTTACGTTTAGTTTTGATGTTACTCAATAATAGAGTGTGGTCAGTCTTACCGATAGTATTTTTTTAGATGGTTGTTATTTACAACCTCTCCTACACCTCTTTTCCTTTGGGAGGACGTCACAACCACCCTTACATTTGACTATATCGGTAATACCTCTATAAAAGTTTGACACCACGACGTCTTCTGAAAATTCTCAAGGAACCTCCCGTTGTTCTAGTTTGTTCAGTAAGAAAAAAAAAATACAAGCACTAATGTATAAATTTTTTTAAAAAAAATTAAATAAAATTAACCTCCGATTAATGAAATGTTATAACATCACCAAAAACGATATACAAGTGTACTCAATCGGTACCCACATGTACACAAGGGGTAGGACTGGGAGGGAGGGTGAAGGAAGGGGTAAGGTAGGGAGTCCCAGTAGGGTCACGTGGTCGGGACTCGTGGGACAGAGTACGTAACTTGGACCTGACCGTTAGATAAAGTGTATACCATTATATGTATAAAGTTACGATAAGAGAATTTAACAGGGTGGGAGTGGAAGAGGGTGTCTCAGGTTTTCAGACAAGAAATATAGACACAGAGAAAACGACAGAACGTATATCCCAGTAGTAATGGTAGAAAGATTTAAGGTATATATACGTAATTAGATGACATAACCACAAAAAGCAAGACTGAATGAAGTCAGACATATTATCCGAGGTCAAAGTAGGTGGAGTAATTTTGACTAAGTTTACATTAGAAAAATTACCGACTCATTATAAGGTAACACATATACATTATATACATATGGTGACGAAAAAATAGGTAGGTAGACGACTACCTGTAGATCCAACGAAGGTACAGGACCGATAACATTTGTCACGACACTACTTGTAATCCCATGTGTACAGAGAAAGGTGAGACCAAAGAAGTCACACATACGGGTCGTCACCCTAACGACCCAACATACCGTCAAAATAAAGGTCAAAAAATTCCTTAGAGGTGTGACAAGAGGTATCACCGACAGGATCATACGTAAGGGTGGTTGTCACATTCTCCCGAGGGAAAAGAGACGTGGGAGAGGTTGTAAATAACAAACATCTGAAACGATCGTCGGTAAGACTGACCGTACTCTACCATGGAGTAACACCAAAACTAAACGTAAAGAGACTATTACTCACTACAACTCGTAGAAAGGTACACAAACAATCGGTAGACATACAGAAGAAACCTCTTTACAGACAAATCAAGAAACCGGGTAAAAAACTAACCCAGTGAATAAACAGACCTTAACTCGACGTCCTCAACGAACATATAAAAACTCTAAGTAAGTAATCAACGAGGTAAACGATAGTAAAAGAGGATAAGACTTCCGACAAAAAAGTGCAACGAATGTCAAAGAAAGTAACACGTTTTCGAAAATTCTAATTAATCCAAGGTAAACAAATAAAAACGAAAATAAAGGTTATAAGACCCTCCACCCATTATCTCCTAGGACGATACTAAATACAGTCTCTCACAAACGGATACAAAAGGAGATCCTCAAAATATCAAAGACCAGAATGTAAATCTAGAAATTAGGTAAAACTCAAATAAAAACACATACCACAATCTTTTACAAGAAAATGTTCACCAACTGGTCAAAAGTGTCGTGGTGAACAATTTCTCTAACAGAAATTAGGTAACATATAAGAATGGAGGAAACAGTTTCTATTCCACAGGTATCCACACACCTAAATAGAGATCCGAAAGATAAAACAAGGGAACTAGATACAAAGACAGAAACACGGTCATGGTATGACAGAACTACTGACAACGAAACATCATCTCGGACTTCAGTCTGTCCAACTAAGGAGGTCAAGGTAAAAAGAAAGAGTTCTAACAAATCCGATAAACTCTAAAATACATAAAGGTATGTTTAACACTTTAATAAACAAGATCAAGAGACTTTTTATGGTAACCATCGAACTATCCCCAACGTAACTTAAATATCTAACGAAACCCATCATATGAGTAAAAGTGATATAACTAAGAAGACTAGGTACTTGTACCGTATAAAGAGGTAGAGAAACACAGTAGAAACTAAAGAAAGTAGTCACAAAATATCTAAATATATATATCCAGAAAACAAAGAAATCCATCTAAATAAAGATTCATAAAATAAGAAAAGTAACGTTACCACTTACCTTAACAAAGGAATCAAAGAGAAACAAAAGAGTAACAATCACATATAATTACGTTCCCTAAGACACACAATTAAAAGATAGGACGTTGAAATGATATAAGTAACTAATCGAGATCACTAAAAGACCACCTCAGAAATCCCAAAAGATATGTCATAGTACAGTAGACGTTTGTCACTCTCAAAATAAAGTAGAAAAGGTTAGATCTAAGGAAAATAAAGAAAAAGAAGAGACTAACGATACCGATTTTGAAGGTTTTGATACAACTTATCATCACCACTCTCACCCGTAGGAATAGAACGAGGAATGAAATCCCCTTTAAGAAAGTAAAAAGTGGTAACTCCTATTATAAACGACACCCAAACAGTATATATCAAAAATAATACAACTCCATACAAGGAAGATACGTACGGAAGACCTCCCAAAAATAGTATTTACCTACAACTTAAAACAGTTTCCGAAAGAGACGTAGATGACTCTATTAGTATACCAAAAATAGAAAGTTAAACAATTACACCACATAGTGTAACTAACTAAACACTTTCGACTTCGTAGGAACGTAGGGACCCTATTTCGGGTGAACCAGTACTACATACTAGAAAAATTATACAACGACCTAAGGCAAACGATCTTAAAGTTTGTTCAGTAAGAATTTCCTTTAGTTGGGACTTATAAGAAACCTTTCTGACTACGACTTGACTTTGAGGTTATGAAACCGATGGACTACCGTTTCTCGACTGAGTGACTTTTTCTGGGACCACGACCCTTTCTAACTCCCGTTCTCCTCTTCTACCGTTGTCTCCTACTCTACCAACCTACCGTGGTGACTGAGTTACCTGTACTTGAACCCCTTTGAGGTCCTCTACCATTCCCTGTCTCTTCGGACCGGACGACGTCAGGTACCCCAGTGTTACTCATCCTGTACTAAACCGTTAACTTATTCTTGTTGTCGTTTAGGGAATTCCTTTTTTTTTTGTGGTTTGTTTGATCCTTACTTAGATGATGTATTGGTTCGTTAGGGTGTTATGGCACGTATATGGGACTCTTTCGTTGTTAAGATTTTCTATGTACATGGGGTCACACATAACGTCGTTATAAATGTTATCAGTCCTGTATCTTCGTTGGATCTACAGATAGTTGTCTACTTGTTTATTTCTTCTACACCATGTATATATGTTACATTATAATGAGTCGGTATTTTTCCTTGCTTAAACTCAGTCGTCATCGTTCCACCTACTTGGATCTCGGAGAATACCTCTCATTCAGTCTCTTTTGTTTATAGTATATAATGATTTCTTTATACCTTGGATCTTTTTACGATCTCTAATTAGATAAGTGTCCCTCCCTTACCTCTGTGTCTACAGTTCTTGTCCAAACACCTATGTCTCCCCTTCTACTCTCACCCTGTTTGACTCTTTCATCGTAACTGTATATATGTCATACTGTATATATGTCATACACACTTTATCACCCTTGAACGACATATTATGTTCCCGGGATTGGACCACGAGACACTACTAGATCTCTCCACCCTACCCCACTCCCCTCCCTCCGAGTTCTTCCTCCCCTATATAAAGTTAGGGACCTAACCCTTCTAGGAGATCTCTTCCCTTACCGTTAGGTGAGGTCATGAGAAGGGACCTCTTAAGATACCTGTCCCTTCGGACCGTCCGATGTCAAGTACTCCAGCGTTTCTCAATCTGTACTGACTCGTTGATTGTGTGTGTATATTTATATGTATACACACATATGTATATATATTAATACTGACTAAGTACAACAGCATACCGTCTTTGGTTGTGTTATAAACATTTCGTTAAAAGGAGGTTAATTTTTTTTTAAATTCCATTACTTTTCCTTTTGGCATACAAAAGTCAACTACATCTTTTTCCTATTTCCGACCATTCGTCACCCCCTACTTGTCCTTCTTATATAGTTCGGTTGAGAACACCTGATACGAGGAGGTTGACAATTCTTTCTCTCCCACCCCAAGAAGAAACTTCGTCAAGGTCAGTTTATGAGTTTTTACACGGTATTCCGTTTTGGAACCTTCACCCTGGTCACAACTTATTCAATGGACTATTAGTTAGTAGAAGTTGAACTACAGGATGACCAAAATTTCACCGGGACGGAGAACTAAAAGGGTAGTGTGAGTTACTGTATCGGTCACAGAATGTACGCATCTTACTTTTATACCACAGTAGGAACTTAGACATGAGAGAGTTAAAGATATAGGTTTTATGAAGAATGGACAAAGAAGAAAAGGTAAGAAGAATGTTAGTGAGATCTAGTCTTAGAGAAACGAAAAAGAATAACTCCTATGAGTTCCTTGTTCCCTCTGAACCTTAACCTGGTCTCTCCCCGTACACTTGGTCCTGAGACTCTGGGTTGAGACGAAGTTGGACTACGTTGACAATCTCAACATCCATACCAACAGTCTAACTCGTTTATTCTTATCTCCTATGAGTCAATATGAATTTAAAGTGTTGTTGTTATTTATTATAAAATCACATTTATACGTAGTTGATAACGTACCCCGTATGAAGATAATTTTTACAAAGACAATAAATAGAATTTAAATTGAACTTGACACACATACGAATCAGTGAGTCACAATGGGACACCTAACACCGGGCCTTCCGAGGAGATGGGTACCCTAACAGGTTCGTTCTTATGACCTCACCCAACGACACAGAAAGAGGTTCCCTAGAAGACCTGGGTCCCTAGCTTGGGTGTAGAGGACACAGAGGACGTAACGTCGACGTGATAAAATGGGTGACTCGATACTTGACTCGTAGAACATAAAATGGACCGTCGGGATTAGTGTCCAACGTCTTTCGTCCTTTCTCCACTATAGACTCATTTCCAACTTCCATGGAGTTGACACAGAATAGTACAGATTATTTACCGGTGTACAGAACGTTGGATTTTGAGGTACCCTATATCTATTTATAAACTTACAAACTTTGGTCCGAGTTTCCAGACATCTTTTAAGTATAGTGAAATAGACGAATTAAACCTTACCATTCTTAATCTGAAATGAAAGTTTTGGTCCCATCCGAGTTCAGTTTTTATTCTCAGAATCTTGTATATAAGATTTTGTAAAATATTATACTTCAAGTGACTTTCTCATCCTATGTTATGATACACACATATATTCTACATAGTATATATGTTTTTCTCTATTTATATATACAACTATATATAACAGTAACAATGTATGAAATATATTCGTGTACTTATATGTGTGTATCTTTATCATTTTCTTATCTTCTTTTCTGTAACTATATAATTGATCAATAAAGGCCCAAACGTAGAACCTTACGTTTCAGTTCACCCCGAATACTTCGTAGTGCTACTTGTTTAGATCACCTCCACTACCTTAAGGTCAACTCGACAAAGTTTAGGATTTTCTACCACGACACTTTCACGACGTGAGTTATATGGTCGTTTAACCCTTGTGAGTCGACACCGGTGTCCTGATCTTTTCCAGTCAAAAGTAAAGTTAGGGTTTCTTTTCGTTACGGTTTCTTACGAGTTTGATGACGTGTTAACGTGTGTAAAGTGTGTGATCGTTTCATTACGAGTGTTAAGAGGTTCGGTCCGAAGTTGTCATGTACTTGGTACTTGAAGGTCTACAAGTTCGACCGAAATCTTTTCCGTCTCCTTGTTCTCTAGTTTAACAGTTGTAGACGACCTAGTAACTTTTTCGTTCTCAAGGTCTTTTTGTAGATAAAGACGAAATAACTGATACGGTTTCGGAAACTGAGACACCTAGTGTTGTTTGACACCTTTTAAAAAGTTGTCTATCTTTATGGACTGGTGGAATGGACGGAGGACTCTTTAGACATACGTCCAGTCCTTCGTCGTCAATCTTGACCTTTACCTTGTTGTCTGACCAAGGTTTATCCTTTTCCTCATACAATTCCGACATATAACAGTGGGACGAATAAATTGAATATAAGTCTTATGTAGTACCCTTTACGGTACAACCTACTACGTGTTCGACCTTAGTTCTAACGGTCCTCTTTATAGTTATTGGAGTCTATGCGTCTACTGTGGTGGGAATACCTCCTTACGTTTCCTCTTGATTCCTCGGAGAACTACTTTCACTTTCTCCTCTCACTTTTCCGACAGAATTTTGAGTTGTAAGTTTTTTGGTTCTAGTATTGTAGGTCAGGGTAGTGAAATACCTTTTAACTACCCCTTTGTCAGCTTTGTCACTCTCTGAAATAAAACCCCCCGAGTTTTAGTGACGTCTACCACTGACGTAGGTACTTTAATTTTCTACGAACGAGGAACCTTCTTTTCAATACTGGTTGGATCTGTTGTATAATCTTTCGTCTCTGTAATGAAACGGTTGTTTCCAGGTAGATCAGTTTCGATACCAAAAAGGTCATCTTTAAAAACTATACTCTCAACCTGATATTTCTTTCGACTCGTGACTTCTTAACTACCACTTAACTTGACACCACAATCTCTTCTGAGAACTCTCAGGGAACCTGACGTTCCTCTAGTTTGTTCAGTTAGGATTTCCTTTAGTCAGGACTGATAAGTAACCTTCCTGACTACGACGTCAACTTTGAGGTTATGAAACCAGTGGACTACGTTTTTTGACTGAGTAACCTTTTATGGACCTACGAACCTTTCTAACTTCCGTCCTCCTTTTCCTCTGCTGTCTCCTACTCTACCAAACTACCGTAGTGGCTGAGCTACCTGTACTCAAACTCGTTCGAGACCCTCAACCACTACCTGTCCCTTTGGATCACACGACGTCAGAAACCCCGACGTTTCTCAGTTTATACTGACCCGATGACTTGACTTGACTTGACTTAAAGACCCACCACCCTAGTACTTTCACATACACACTCCCGAGTCAGTACAGACTATGAAAACGGTGTAGTACCTGACATCGGGTGGTACGAAGAGATAGGTACCCTATAAGGTCCGTTCTTATGACCTCACCCAACGGTAAAGGAAGAGATCCCCTAGAAGGACTGGGTCCTTAACTTCGGTATAGAGAACGAAGAGGACGTAACCGTTCGTCTAAGAAATGGTAACGCGGTACACCCTTCCACCCTAGTACTGACTTATTAAATTTATACACCGTAAAAAGTTTAAAGGAGATGTCAGAAGTTTCTTCTCAAAAGATTATAACGAGTCAAAGTTACACCTTAATAAAAAGTTTATATGTCGTACTGAAAAATTTTTGGGGTAAAGGGGTTTATAAGAGTTTATTAGTTGTACAGAGGATTGCAGAAAGAAAAGGGTGGGTGTAAAGTTTCAGAGGAGTTTAGACGACATAATCAGTTTTGTATAAGATAAGGTTCAGAACCTATTGTTTCATTGAATATAATATTGACTTTTCAGGTTCTTACCAAAACTGAAATTCGTATCGCCTCTCCCGTTACCGTCGGGTGAGACCATGAGAACGGACTTTTTAGGGTACCTACCTCCTCGGACCATCCGACGTCAGGTACCCCAGTCCTTCTCAGCCTGTGCTGACTCACTGAAGTGAAAGTGAAAAGTGAAAGTACGCAACCTCTTCCGTTACCGTTGGGTGAGGTCACAAGAACGAACCTCTTAGGGTTCCTACCGCCTCGGACAACCCGACGGCAGATACCCCAACGTGTCTCAATTTGTACTGACTTCACTGAATCGTCGTCGTCGTATAAAAGTTTGACTTAAAAAACCTACGGGATTTCCCACCTAAAAACTCGTTTTTGTCAATAAGTACCCCTTGGAACCATATAATATAATTATAAGAGAGAAAATTTGAATTAAGTTTTGTGATGAAGGAATTAGAAAGTCAAGTTAAATATTTACTATAATAAGGTACATAGTCAACTTGGAGAAAATTATTAGTAACCGAAGGGACCACCGAGTCTGCCATTTCGCAGACACACGTTACGCCCTCTGGTCCCAAGCTAAGGACCCATCCCTTTTAGGGGACCTCTTCCTTTACCGTTTAGTGAGGTCGTGAGAACGGACCTTTTAGCGTACCTACCTCCTCGGACTATCCGATGTCAGGTACCCCAGTGTTTCTCAGCCTGTACTACTCACTGAAGTAAAGTGAAGTGAAGTGAAGTGAAGTGTCTCTAAAATGTTACATTAATGAATATATGTAAGGGAAGTTATAAAACTTTAACATCAATTATTACATTATAGAACTAAGGGAAAATTTCCTGTGGGTCCACTAATCTCTTCGGAGGCATACGTGAAGTCATTAATAGTATTTATTTATAATCGAAGTTCTAAAGGATATACCAGTTTAGAATATTACAACATTCTGAAGTTGATTAATAGTCTGTAAATTCGTTTAATAAGTCAGGTAATGAGTCAATACGTAAACGACGACAAGATCCTATTTTTAGAGGTATTCAAAAAAAAAAAAAAAATTTCGAATTCGACGATTTTAGACCTGTTTAAAAAACCCCTTTTTTATCGATTCTACTATTTATTAATCGGACGTTACGTCCTCTAGGTCTAAATTAGGTACCCAGTCCTTCTAGGGGACTTCTTCCTTTACCGTTGGGTAAGGTCATAAGAACGGACCTCTTAAGGTACTTGTCTCCTTGGTCTGTCCGATACCAGGTACCCCAGCGTTTCTCAGTCTATGCTGACTCGTTGATTGTGAAAGTGGAAAATGAAAAGTTTGTCGACTTTAGACGTGTTTAATATAAAGCGGTGTTTTTAGACGTAAGGATATCTAAACTCGCGAAGTGGGGAGGTACGAGTTAAGAGTCTCGATCTTAAAGTGAAGAGGAACCTCAATTTCTGTACATAGGGGATGTTCTGTTGGTGGAAGAGTCGACCACTCCGACTCCACTGAACTTCTGGTCCCCCAAGGAGACCCCACACTTTAGACCTTAACCTCAATAGGTTCTAGCACTGGGATTTGAGATTCAATTTGAATAAAGACACTAATCACACAGTACCATAGACGAATCTTCAGGGATCTCAGGTATAGAAACCCAATTTAGTAGTAAAGAATTGAGAGGGTCGAATAGGGTCTTTTAATCACAAAGACTATCTGATGATAAAGAGACTCACTTGTTACTTACATACATACGATTTAGAGAAGTCAGTACAAGCTGAGACACACATACACTTGTGTGTGTGTGTGTGTGTGTGTGAAGGAATTTATAGACTACCAAAACGTAATAAATCGAGAGATCTTTATAGATATACAAAGAGAGCGTTAAGATTATGACCTACGGTGTATAGTGCCCGTGTTGGGGTCCTCCGTCGTCTCTGGTGTTACACTCAGTCTGGAAGACTTTAACACGTGGAAAGGTTCTATAATTTCGAAAAAGTACCTTGGTACTGTAAGAAAATTAACCTTCTTTAGGACACAATGAAATATAATAAGAATAGTCGACCAAATGGTGGGAATTTTTATAATTTTAGATGACTAATTTAACAGTACATAGAATTGGAAGTCACTGTCGAAGATTCCAATAAGATTCCTATTAGTGTCTCTTTTAATTTTTAGGTCCTCTGCAGTCAGAAGTGGGTACTGAATTAGGTCGTGTTATTCTCGACAGAGAAAAGTAGAGAGTCGAGAGTTAAGACCAAAAAGAGAGAAAGAGGAAAGATATAACAGGAAACAAGACGGTCACAGAAAGAAGAGAAAGAGTTTCTTTAAAGGTTGGGAGAAACTAAAGAAAGTAAAAAATTTTAAGATAAATAATGAGATCCAATGTATTGTGGAGTGGACTTCCAAGAATTCATTGGGTCTTGAACAGTTTAAAATATAACTCTTTTATAACTACGATATTAAAAACTCCTTGTGTTTATAGAAAGAATATTTGGGAGAAATTTTAAGACAGGTATTCTTCTTTAACCTAGTTTTTGGTTGTTATCTTTCATTATCGTCTGTAAAATCATGTTAAAAGACAAAAGTAAATACAAATCTCCCGACAGAAATTTTGGGATCCGAGACAACTGAATATCAACCTGTTGAAATCGGAACAAAGTATACTTTAGTGATAAAAGAGACTCGATGATTTCGTATAATTAAAGAAAGGACATCTACTATTCTTCAGATTCACCGTCAGTCCATGGTACTAAATCTGCGTAGAAACATAAAAGGGGTTCTGGACCGTGTCCCGGGTAATACGATCGTACACAAATTAGACATTTTTGACATTATTTTTGTCTATGATACGATTAGTTTAAGTTGTTACTGGACCTTTGTTCCCTTAGTACATAAAACTAATTAACTGACTTTATTCTACGTTTCTCCCAGAGTCAAGTCAAGTCAAGTCAGTGAGTCAGTACAGGTTGAGAAACGCTAGGGTACTTAGTGTCGTGCGGTCCGGAGGGACAGGTAGTGGTTGAGGGCCTCAAGTGAGTCTGAGTACAGGCAACTCAGTCACTATGGTAGGTTGGTAGAGTAGGAGACAGTAGGGGAAGAGGAGGACGGGGGTTAGGGAGGGTCGTAGTCTCAGAAAAGGTTACTCAGTTGAGAAACGTACTCCACCGGTTTCATGACCTCAAAGTCGAAATCGTAGTAAGGAAGGTTTCTTGTGGGTCCTGACTAGAGGAAATCTTACCTGACCTAGAGGAACGTCAGGTCCCCTGAGAGTTCTCAGAAGAGGTTGTGGTGTCAAGTTTTCGTAGTTAAGAAGCCACGAGTCGAAAGAAGTGTCAGGTTTAGAGTGTAGGTTTGTACTGGTGACCTTTTTGGTATCGGAACTGATCTGCCTGGAAACAACCGTTTCATTACAGAGACGAAAACTTATACGATAGGTCCAACCAGTTTTGAAAGGAAGGTTCCTCATTCGCAGAAAATTAAAGTACCGACGTCCTCCAATGTCATTTTACTTTCCCTTTAGATTGTTTTGTCATCCATCGTCTTACGTCACGAAAGTAAATCCTTTATGACTCTTTCATACTTTTCTGCACAGGTCTTTAGTTTTAATCTTGATTCAGTCCTTTCTTCTTTTTGAAAATGAGTGACGTTCTTTCTTATGGGATCATTTATAAATTCCTAACTAGTCGTGTTGAATGAGAGTCTAACAAGTGTGACTCTTGTAAGGGAGTTAAAAAGGGGTCGGGACCAAGGGTGAGGTCTGGAAGACTTGAGTCAGATTTCAACTTTTACTGTCTAAAATCCACCTTGTGACATAAGATTCGTTAAAAGATGGTACCTAGTCGAAAAGTTAACTTTTGTCTTCTTTTCTCTAATGAATTTATTATTAAACGTGTCGTAGAGTATGTAATCGTGATACAATGTTCGTAGCAAAATAAACTAGAAGTGTCATTGGAAAACTTCATAAGTTACCTCTGTAACAAGAGTAAAAACAAGAAGTAAACAAGAGAGTATAACAAGAAGTAAAAATCTACTTTTCAAACTTTAAGTCTCTCTTATGCTAGACGGATTTCCGTCTCATTCTGTCTCGGTTCCAGTTTTGGTTTTCACTGTTATTTCAACCATAATCTAAGGCTTATACCTACAAAGGATTATCGTTCCCTCATTTTTATATACGGGAGAACACCTTTATGTCTACCTTGAGGAACTGTCTTTGTGTCTCTCTTCGACGGGTCCTTTTATAGTCAGAAAAGGATCGAGGTTTTTACTGGAACTCACTTAAGAAATAGAAAATTTACGGGGAAGAACGGAAGAACAGACAGGTATTTTGTATTGATAATATATTGATTATTTTTGATCACCAATTTTCGATCTTTATTCAACTATTTCCCTAATTACTTCTTTGATTTTCGGGTTTTACACGGAAGAACTTATAAGTACGAAAAAGATCTCTCTTCAAAAAGTATATTATATATTATCACAAAATATATAATATATGATTACTATGTACATTATCAGGAACGTTGTTTAGATCGGGATACTTATTGAGATAATTTGATTTTCTTATAAAACGATATCATTATCATTAGTCAGTTGTATATTTGTCGATGGTAATTTAAGATCTCTTAAAGTCACACATTAAACTCCCGTGCCAAACCGAGTATGCCGACCCAACAGGATGGTGTTCGCACTGGTCTGGTATCCTTGACTCTTTGTGTAAATAGTTTTCATTTTACAAGTTACTGAGGAAAATGATACATGTTTATGTGACACATGAATAGTACGAATACACCAACATTGACTTGTAACTCAGAGGACCAAAAGTGTTTTTTTCAGAAGTAAGTATATGGTCTCCTGTAAAAAGTCCACTACACTCTCTAAAGGGGTTCGATTCATTTACCTTTGATATATCTTGGGTACCTTTATCATCTCGTACTCACTATTTTTAAAGTGATAAAGATACCTTGGTCTCCCTTTCAATGTTTTAACAGTACATCGTCTGCTCTCGATATACCGAGTGTCCACTTAGGTAGAAGTGAAAATAAATGGTAGTAAACACTCGGATACTAAGTTTTACACTTGAGGTCGGTCCCATCCACCCCAACTGAGTAAAGAACGGAAATTACAATCCACAGTCTACACTTCCTTAACGAAAAGGTTACGGATGTGTTTGGAGTAGTACCGAGTGACATGAAAAGGGAGTATAGTAAATCGTACCGAACTTGAAACACAAACACACTACTAAAACAACTTAGAATATGGAGGGTAGGGGTCAGTCTAGAAGACTCCGTCCCTGACACACAAACTAAAGATATAGTAACGTAAGATCTTGGATCGTCTCCACCCTTTACCTACCTACTGGGCTTCTGTCTTCCACACTGAAAGAAGTCACGTGACCTACGTTATTACCAAGTAAATTCTACCGTGTGAGTAGTGACCTTCTTCACTACCGGTTTGGGTGTCCTTTTTTACCTATATATATATATATATATGTGGATACATATATTATACTTTCATACACACACACACACATATATATACGAACGTTACAGTACCCTGAAATCGTGAGGATCGGTATTAAGAGATTGGAAGAATAAGAGAAACGATGTAAAAACAAAATTTATAAAATGTGAGTGGTCATTACAGATAAGGACTTTTAGATTTAACAGACACACTTTCCACTACAACTCCTGTGATCTTTGATGTCACTACGAGTACCTTCTCATTAAATCCTGAAGTACCCTTACTTTTTTACTTACCCAGTTGTCACGACACCGATCTCCTTCTGGTCCCACCTCAAAATCTTTTCTTGACTTCGTGACACATCCCTTATTTTTCTTGGGGTGATATTTGACAGGGATTTTAACTGTCTACGTCTGAGACCAGATGCGGGAGCAGAGTATTTCATGTACCTTGGGACTTCCTTTAGAAGACCGAAGACACCTAGAGTCAGGTTTTTGTTGACGTTCTCCCGTACAATATAAATATCTTTCTCTGTGGAACAGTGCAATTGGGTTCAACAAAGAAATTTCAAAACTTTTGGAGTTGTAATGTCTGTTACTCAGGAGGAAGATCCCACCTGAAAAGATGAACAAGAGTTATGTGTTTGTTCTTAAAATTTTTATTGTACAAGTATGAGTTTCCATGTGTCCCCATCAGTGGGGTACGAGTATAAGTGTCGAAGAGGTGGGATATAAAAAGAAAGGGAAAAAACTGGAAAGGGTAAATCTCCTTATGGGTTGATATAGTCTTAGTCTCATCAAGTTCTAGACCTGAACGTACTCAGGTACTTCTGTAAGGATAGTACTTCGAGTGTCGGGTAAAGGAGATGAGTATAGTAAAAAAAATTAAGGAGAGATAAAAGACGTAAAACGTAAAGAAGTCATTATATACTCAACGTCAGTTACCTTTTTTAGTTTCATTTTATATGAATGAGACGAATTCTTTACCTATGTATCCCTCGTTTGTATACCTATGGTTACACCTTTTCCCTCTGACCCTACTTGACTCTCTAACCCTAACTGTATATATGTGATAACGATGATCCATGTTTTATCTATTGATTGATATTGAGTGACATATCACGTCCCTTGAGATGAGTTATGAGACACTACTGAATTTGCCCTTTCTTTAAGTTTTTTCTCTCCTATATCCATATGTATACACTACAACCTCTTCTGAAAATTCTCAGGGACCCTGACGTTCCTCTAGTTTGTTCAGTTAGGATTTTCTTTAGTTGGGACTTATAAGTAACCTTCCTGACTATGACTTCGAGGGTACGAACCTGGTGGACTACATTTCGTGGTTGAGTAACCTTTTCTGAGACTACGATCCTTTCTAACTTCCGTGTTCCTCTTCTCCCGTTGTCTCCTATTCTACCAATCTATTGTAGTGACGGAGTTACCTGTACTTAAACTCGTTTGAGACCCTCTATAACCTCCTGTTTCCTCGGACCACCCGATGGCAGGTACCCCAGTGCTTCTCAACCTGTACTGAATCGCTGACTTGTCACTGACTTGTTGTTACTCTTGTCGACTAAGTGAAACGACATGTCGTCTTCGATTATGTTGTAACATTTCGTTAATATGAGACTGTTTTTAATTAAGTTTTTTTTCTTTATATATATATATATATATATGAGACGTATTACCCTTTGACAGAACTATCCCGAGGATTACGTTTACGAGGAGTTTGTAAGAGAGAGAGTATATGGTATGGACCGTAAGGTGGAAATAGAAACAAAAAGATACAACTACCAAGTGGAGGTGACACCTAGGTCAAGAACGAGATCCTAATTATAAAACTTGTCTAAAAGATTTCGACTTGAGGGTGAAGTCAGAGAGTAGTCCTTGAGTCTAGAACAAAAACAAAACAAGTACGAACATCGGTACTTTAACTTTCACTTCAGCGAGTCAACACAGGTTCAGAAACGCTGGGGTACCTGCCATCTGATGGTCCGAGGAGTCAGGTACCTTAAAAGGCCCGTTTTCATGACCTCACCCAACAATAAAGGAAGAGGTCCCCTAGAAGGGTTAGGTCCCTAACTTGGGTCCAGAGGAAGTGACGTCCGTATGCGAAATGGTAGACTCGGTGGTCCCTTCGGGTTCAAATTAGGTTAAGGTAGTTCGGGGTTTAAGGTCCTTAGGGACCTATTCCATATGTAGTGTTCCGGGAAATGAAGGGGTTGTCCCGATAAGTACTGACGTCCCGGACCCTCCCCAGGATTTTACGATTCCCTCGGAGATTTTCAAATTCCAACCTTTCAACCTTTGTTGTGTGTTTATTTTCTTTTTTTCTTTAATTTTTAACTAAAAATTCCAACAGTGATCCATTTGGCATCTTAAATGAGTCTCCACAGAAACTTTACTGTTCCAAAATAAAATAAAATAAAATAAAAATTCAAAAAATAAAAAATTTAAAATTTTAGAAATTAAGAATGTACGCAAGGGTTTGTACTTGGGGGGAGGGTGGAGGGAGGGGTATTGTAGAGAGACCCAATAGGGGTACGTGGTCGGGGTTCGTACGACATAGGACGTAGTCTGTATCTGACCGCTAAGTTAAGAATGTACTATCATATGTACAATCTTACGGTAAGAGGGTTTAGTAGGGTGGGAGAGGGAGAGGGAGACTCAGGTTTTCAGGCAATATGTGTAGACACAGAAAAAACGACAGAACGTATGTCCCAGCAGTAACGGTAGAAAGATTTAAGGTATATATACACAATCATATGACATAACCACAAAAAGAAAGACCGAATGAAGTGAGACATATTA
>SJYO01026388.1:7555708-7639927 GCA_006410555.1 Capra ibex | reverse complement strand
GAGGTGTGACCTATGATACTTCCATAGTAGAGAGAGTAAAGGTTTCAGTCATAGAAAGTGACATTGAATTGTTGTTTTGTTTTTAGTTTTTCTCAGACACCCTAAATGTTATCCCTTCTATGTCTAGATCCCATATCTTACATTTTTGAAATTACTTATAAAAAATTTCCGTGGTACATTGGACTACTCCAAATTGGATAAGTAATAAAACGGAACTAGTAGACCTTGAGGAGACTTTTCGAGGTTTTATGTGTTGTGAACTCGTTAAACGTTACCGTACATAATCAGTATTAGTCTGAATGTATTTCTTCTTCTAATTTCCCTTCATTTTCTCAATGTCAAATCAACTTGACATGAAAATGTATAAACCCTTTAAATTTAATTTTTCGTACTTGGTATTTTTTTTTCTTCGTACTTGGTACTGGCATGTTAAGGGAACAAATGAAATTCTACTTTAATATAGTCGTCCTTTCCTTAGTACTATAATCAGTAAATAACTAAATCAAGGAGTATACAAAACGCGTAATAAACTTTTTATTTTATATAAAGTTATATAATATTTATATAAATTAAAATAAATGATTTTATTTTATAAAAATCAGATTACATACGTAATCTGATGACGATTATTAAAATTCATTACTTATTCAATAATTAAATTCGAACGATAAATACAGACGTCTTTGTATTTTCTTTTCGTATGTGAAAGATTCATTTCATTGTCCTTATTTCTGTTTGAAAACATCTTCAAAAGTAAGGGATGAGGGTAAAACTAAATATAAGGTCACCAAATACTAGTTTCAACTTCATATTGTTGTTGTCCAAAAATCACAATTAATGGACTACGATAGAATGGTACAATCAAAAAAAATGGGAAGTTCACGATTTAAGAACTTTGATATCCACTTAGTCTTCTTCCCGTTTGTCCTTTTCAGGACCTTATGTCGTTCATATTATTCCTCTTCCCTGTATAGTTGAGTATTGTTCTATAAGTCGTTTCCGACGATCTAGTAGTGGTAGTAGTGGTGCTGTGAAGGTCTGGAACGTAGTGAGCAATTGTCAAGTTTTACCTCTATTGTAATAGTGTTATAGTGAAATAGAATTCTTGGTGGGGGTTTAGAGAACTCCCGACTTTGTCGTTTAAAGCGGTCGAATCAGGTGAAGAGTGTGTCTTTTTTTTCCTTAATTGTTTATCAAGTTTACCATTAACGATAAACTTTTTCATACTGTACTTGTATGATCTACAAGTAGTCATAACTGAGGATAACAAGATCTCCGTACCTCTTGTCGATTTTTTGAAGACCTGTTAGTCTCCCTGTCTTTTTATGAAATGTGGTATGGAGAGTTTACCGTTCTTGATTTTACTCTAAACTTTTTTTATTTATTTATGACAAAAGACGTTCACAGAATTGATTTGTCTCCGGACGTAGTGAGAATGTTTTATGTGTCGTCGTGTAAGAGCATGGTCTCAGAGACCTCCTACCCGGACAGTCCTCAGTGTATAACTTTGTTAAACAAGTACCTACAAATCAACATCTTAAGTATAAAAATGGGTCTTTTCGAATTGTCATAAAGGTACAATGTCTTATACAACCCATATTAAATGTCAGACCGTATACGATATAGGATAAGTACTACTTTCTCTTAAACAGTCTACGAAGATTTTGTACAATAAACGGTCTAATATAAGGAAAAGAATAAAATACTTTGGGTTAGTGGATTCTGTCTTTAGACCTTCAGTAAGATAGAAGAACGGAGAGAGGGTAGTAGGTAAAGTGTATCTAGTATTTCCGGACGGATAAAAGGGGGATTTGTAGAGATTTTGGGGAGAAGAAAAGAGGTAAGAGTGACGAGTCTTAATGTAGTCAAAGAGGAAACCTAGTAAATTCTCGGAAGATTCGGAAGTAGGGAGAGAAGAAGAGGGTAGGATAGGTGGGATATGTAAGATTGGGTCATCTTATAGAGATCTCGAACTTACATTAAAAATGAGGAAAGTTCTTATTCTCGAGACGGACTGAGTCGAAAGAATGTCGGAGGGGTGGGACATACGTGTGCAGATAACTGTAAATACGGTAGGTAACTGACATGGGATAAGAGTGTCAAACGATAATAAAAAATTACGGAAACGGAGAAAATAAGTGGAAATGGAAAGTTGAGAACGAATAGGAAGTTTTAAGAGAGGAGATATTTTAGAGAAAACAAGAGGAAAAAGGACTTAAGTGAAAGAAGGAGTACAAGAGGTTTGGAGATATACAGAGATGATATCGTAAATTTAGGAAAGGGGACCCTTGAACACTTCCGTCCCAGGGTACCAGGTTGTTTACGTCGTGTCTTGTCTGTTATTCACCAACGTTTTAACTCGACTTATTTGGTTCAGTTTATAAATAGTTCTGCCAAGAATTCATCGTAGATGATTTACTTCTTTCTATTTGTCTTTTGATTATTTTACTGATTCCGACGTTCGTTGACTCAAATAGAAGTGATTATGTAATATTCACTTGACATAAGGTTATATTTTTTAAATTTTTGTATTTTTTCCTCCTTTTTCATTTTGACTTTCAAATAGAAGTTTGATAAAACTGTCGGTACTTGATTCATTAGACTTGATGTGTGTTGTGTTTGAATATGTCATACAGATATGTTATGTTTATATTATTTATTCTAGTGAAATTACGGTTGAACAGATTGAACGACTTTCAAGAAGACTTTATGACAACAAGAGATCATTGTATACTGGGTTTAGAACTTGAATTTAAATATGTCCCATCATTGTCAATAACTTTCGGACTCGTAAAAGAAGAGGACACTCTCGGACCCCATTTTCCTCGGTTTTTCTGGAGTTTACGTTCAGGACTTCAAATTCGGGTCCACGTGATAAGGTGTCCTTTCGATGTCAGTTGAGGGATCGAGGTCTATTAGGGAAATAGGTTCCAAAGGACTTAAGAAATTTTGATAGGTAATTTACGGAATTCTAGTAAGGAAATTTTATAACGGTTCTCCTTACGAAAGGTCTGGACTAGGTACTATTTACATTCATCTTCTCGTCTAAATAAAGAAAAAGTAATTGAAACATGAGTCCTAGAACTTACAGAAAAATCATGAAAAAGGAATATATGACTTATGTGTATTGTCTGAACCTCTGTAAAGTTTCAAAATTTGAAAATTTATAGATTTGATAAACCGGGGTAAAGAAGTTGAAGGGAAGAAGTGATTTTAGGCAACTCTAAGACCAAAGCAAGAAACAAAGTCCCCTACTTTGAGCACTTTTATCGAGCGAACAAATATATGTGATAACATAATTTGTGAGACTTTCCAAGAAACGTCGGACTTATCGAGGTTTTATAAGAAATTATATTAAGTCAAACATTTTAATAAAAACTCTGTATTAAATATTATTATGTATTCGAAGTCTACTCGTTGTATCACTAAGTATTAAAATTTTTTATAACCGATATAAGGGATACAACTTGTTATACAGGAACGTCAAATAAATAAAACATGTATCATCAAACTGAGAGAGCTAGGGTATGGGGATAGAACAGGGAAGAGGAAGGGAATGGAATGACCGTTGGTGATGAACAAGAGATATAGACTCAGATAAAAACAAAACAATATAAGTGATCAAACCAACTAAAAAAGCTAAGATGTATATCCACTATAGTGTGTCATAAACAGAAAGAAACTAAATAAAGTGATTCGTATTATGCGAAGTTCAGGTAGGTATAATAACGTTTACTGTTTTAAGGTAAGAGAAAACACAGACATATATACATACATAAGGGTAGTATATATGTATGGTATAGAAGAAATAGATAAGTGGACGACTATCTGTGAATCCAACGAAGGTATGGAACCAATAACATTTGTCGGGACACTATTTATAGTCCCACATACATAGGAAAGTTTGGTACCAAAAGAGATCTATATACGGTTCCTCACCCTAACGACCTAGTATACCATAAATAGAAATCAAAAAACTCCTAGGAGGTATAACAAAAGGTATCAATGACTCGGTTAAATATGAGGGTAGTTGTCACGTGTTCCTAAGGAAAAGGAGGTGTACGAGAGGTCGTGAATAGTAAACATAAAGAAAACTACTATCGGTAAGACTGTCCACACTCCACTGTAGAGTAACACCGAAACTAAACGTAAAGGGACTACTAATCGCTACAACTGGTAGAAAGGCACACTGAAAACCGGTAGACGTAAATGAGGTCTTTTTATAGATAAGTCTAAAAGACGGGTAACACCCTATATAAAAAAAAACGAAGAAAAGATAAATAACTTCTTGTCGACTAAACGTCACAAAGTTCATATGTCACAAAGTTCACTAAGTCAATATGCATACGTATAGGAAAAAGTATAAGAAAAGGTAATACCCAATAATCTTCTATGACTTTAAAAGGGTACGATATGTCGTCTTGAAACAACAAATAGAACATATGTAATTATTCTCCCATATAGACAATTAGAGTTTAAGGAGTGAATAGGGAGACGAGGAAAGGGAAAACCATCGGTTTTCAAATAAAGGATGTAGACACTCAAGAGAGAGACAAAACATTTATTCAAACACAGAATAAAATCCAAGGTGTATATTCACTATAGTATACTATAAACAGAAAGAGACAGACTGAAGTGAGTCATACTATAAAAAATGCTAGTAGGTACAACGACGTTTACCGTAATGAAGTAAGAAAAATGTTGACTCATGATAAGGTGTAGAAGAAATAGATAAATAGACAGTTACCTGTAAATCCAACAACAAATATATAAACCCAGTAATTGGAGTATTACCAGTTTAGTAAACTTTTATAAAGGAGGGTAACTTATCCAACGAAAGAGTAAGACTGTTACTAAAGGAAACGACACGTCTTCTAAAACAAATTAATCCAGGGTACACAAATAAAAACGAAGACAAAGAAAACGGTATCCTTTGTCTAAAAATTTTACGATGTTAAATACAGTTTCACACAAGATTGAAGCAAAAGAAGACCATCAAAATACCAAAGACCAGAATTTAAATCTAGAAATGAGGTACGCTTAAGTAAAAATATATACCACACTCTTTTACAATGTTAAAGTAGGAAACTGTACAACGAAAGGACAAAAGGTCGTATTGAATAACTTTTCAGACAGAAAATAGGTAAGAAGTAAGAACGATAAAACAGTATCTAATTAACTGGTGTTGAGGTACCCAAATTAAGACCCGAGAGATAAGACAAAGTACTTAGACACAGACCAAAAAACGTCATAGTTCACAAAACTATTGACATCGAAACATCGTATCAGACTCCAGTCCCTTACACTATGAAGGTCGAGACAAGAAGAAGGAGTTCTAAAAAAACCAATGAGATTCACAAAACACAAAGGTATCTCTATAATTTTACTAAACAAGGTCAAGACACTTTTTAAAGTAACCATAAAACTATTCTTAACGTAACTTAGACATTTTACGAAACACATCATACCAGTAAAATTGTTGTAATTTGAAAGGTTAAGTACTCGTACCGTAAAGAAAGGTAGACAAACACAAAGGAAGTTAAATAAAGTAGTCACAGAATATCAAAAGGTTCATGTCCAAAAAGGGAATCCATCTTGATAAAGATCTATAAATAAGAAAGACTTCACTAATATTCACTTTAATAAAGGAATTCGAGAATATCAAATAACAATCACATATCTGTACGTCGTCTAAAGATATCTAAAAGATAAACGTTGAAATGGTTTAAGTAACAAGATTATCAAAAGACCACCGTAAAAATCCTAAAAGACATCTATCATGATACAGTAAAGGTTTGTCACTGTTAAAATAAATAAATAAAGGTAAAACCTAAGGAAATAAATAAATAAAAAGAATAACGACACCGATCCTCAAGGTTATGATGTTACTCATTTTCGCGACTCTTACCCGTAGGATGAGAACAAGAACTGGAATCTCTGTAAAAAAGTCACAAAATGACACTTAATACTACGGTCGACATCCGATTAGTGGATCCCGAAAATAATAGAACTACATACAAGGGAGATATGGATGGAACAAAAAATTTTAGTATTATGTATAACTCAAAAAAGTTTTCGAAAAAAACGTAGATAACTCTACTAGTGAACCAAAAGTAAGATGTCGAACAATTACACCACATAGTATAACTAAACTAAACACTTAGAACTCGATAGAAACGTGACGACCTTGTTTAAGATGAACTAGTGTCAATATTAGGAAAGTTACATAACAACTGAACCAAATGATTATAAAACAACTCCTAATAAACACAGATACAGGTAATCACCACACACACACACACACACACACACACACACACACACACGCGCGCGTGTACGAGTCAGTATCGGTTGAGAAACCTGACATCGGACGGTCCGAGGAAACAGGCAACCTAAAAAGTCCGTTCTTTGGACCTCATCCAACTGTAAAGGAGGAGGTCCCCTAGAAGAGTTGGGTTCCTAGTTTGGACACAGGGGACGTAGAGGACATAATGTCCGTCTAAGAAATGGACAACTCAGTGGCCCCTTCGGGTACAGACAGTCACTATGACCGGGCCTTAAAAGAAAAAACACACTATAGAAGTAGCCTAAAACCATAGTCCCATTAAGACTTGAGTTACTTATACCTACACAAGGAAGGAGACGTTAAAAAACGTTATCAAATTCTTCCTATCCATAATTAATTTATCATAAGGATTTCTGAAAAAGTAAATAAGTAAATTATTCAACTATGACCAATTTCAACGAAGGAAACGACTAGTAATTAAGAGACTCTTACATTACTAATTAGGGGTTTTCGTACGGGTAAGTGTGTTTTTAGAGTATATATTAATTAAAGTTCCCAAAGTTCCTGGGAGACCTCAAACTGGGGTGACACAGATCTTGACAAATAGTTTCAAAATTGTAGTCACAAGGTGAATTACCTAAAACCGTGAAGACGTCTTTTTAGGTGTTGTTAGGTCTTTTTAATTTTATAGATTAAACTTTAATAACAATAATTGACAAAGCATAGACACTTTTATAACGTTCGGAAACCACAGAGACAGTCTATCAAAACGTATTAACCTATCTTCATATTGGTCCTTTTATCTTGTCATAAAATGACTTCCAATAAAAATTTCACGGTAATCAACTATTCACCTACTGATAAAGGACAAGTTTACGACCTTACAACTGACAGAATTGAACTTTATCTATGTCTAAGGAATAGATGAGAGACCAACATAAACCGTGACCTTTTGGTAATGAAGTATAAGACATTTTTATAAACATACACCAAGGTTTAATACTAGTCCGTATACTGGAGTTAAATAGAGAATCTACTTACTTCTTTAAATAGTTAGACACCGTGTACGGACATCGTCTTCGATACTATAATTGGATTATATGGGTGGTTAATAAGGGAGTGTAAAGGGTGAAGGGGGTGTTAATTCATCTTGGTACACAGAGTAAGACCGGTTATTCTACTTTCACTACAAATACGTATAATGAGGGTTCGACTCCGTCACTCTTCGACACACACGTATAGGTCCAAAAAAAGGAAAAGGTGACATCACTAATCTTTGACTCCATCGATCTCCTGTCATCTTTGCGACAGTCTAAAGTAAGGAGACCCGATACACTCCGTCTCGGGACCGACAGGGTGTTACCAGTCCCACTCTCATTCTTTATTCAGAAATACTAGAAGTCGGCGACCTCAAAGTTCCTTTAAAATGTGATGTTGTATTCAGAATTGGATCAGATTGTTACCATATTATCATCGATGACCTTGCAAACGTGAGTTCACGACAGGTAAAATCACAGGACTATGGGAGTCGAAAACAACTTGCATAGTGCGGAACGTACACTGGTGACCTTTGGAACCTGTGCGAGGATAGTCGAGATCACAGGAAAAATTTATAAAATTAAGAAAAAGGAGTGAAGTTTTTATAAAACACGGAAAAGGGGAGGTAGTCGTCCTATCAAGTTATAGTTTTCGTCTCAGTAGAACATAAACGTTGTACAATATGATATACACATCTTTTGTGTACCAGAGTACTGGTCTAAGACTGATCTAATTGTTAAAAGTACAAAAACAAAAAAAAATACGGGGACTTCGTCCTAGACCTCATTTTAACGACAGTAACTATAAATTTATTACATAACTAGCCTCGGATCCAAAACGTCGTATTCGTGACACTGTTCGTCAGGTGGTTTTGTAAAAAAAGGGAAGGACACACGGTATAAACTCTGACCGTTACCGACCGGTAGGTCCGGAACACAAAGAGTCAGAGGAATCTTAATTCATAGTGGTATAGTGACTCGTGGTTACTGACCCTTTGAGCACCTTCATACTTACGGTAAATGTCATCATCGGGTACTTCAAGAGGTTATACAATGAAGAAATACGAAAAGAGACGATGACCCTCCGATCGTACTTCTTATGGGACTCTCACCGGAAACTCTCACGTCTCTGAGATAATTAGAATCAGAGACTCTTCTTGATATATTTTGTTCATACAGGGTTATAAAAGTGGGTAGGTTATAAGGGTCGTAACGATCATCTTGTTCTTTTTGGATAATATTGAAAACTATTAATTTATGATACGTATAAACCCAGAACAAACTCTTCAATGGGAAAAGATCGTAGTAAACAACTTATATATTTAGTGTCTATTATATATTATATATTTAGTACCTATTATATATTTAGTTACCTATTATTGATAGAATATGAAAAAGTCCCGAAGGGTCCACCGTGATCACCATTTTTTTTTTTTTTTTGGGACGGACGGTTACGTCCTCTATATTCTCTGTATCCAAGTTAGGGACCCAGTCCTTCTAGGGGATCTCTTCTCACACCGTTGGGTCAGGTCATAAGAACGGACCTCTTAGGGTACCTGTCTCTTCAGATCGACCGATGTCGGTTACCCCAGTGTTTCTCAGTCTGTACTGACTTTACTGAATCACGTGTGTGTGTGAAAAAGTTCACACATGATTTTCGTTTTGTATATATAATGTGATTAAAAATAAAGATAAAATTTTTTATAAAATTATCGTGACTTTTACATTTATAAATCACTATTGAGATTGTTTTTTTTAATCTGACTTCAGATCCATACTCATACGTAAGACGTTGAACTTAAAAAGAGACTTAGAAACACTTTAAGTAGGTATAATTATACACATCGAGATCAAGTAAAAAATTTAACCATAATCATGAAGTAACGAGGTCGTATGGTGTTGAGTGAATGATAAAAGACTAACTGTCCGTACGGCTAACATAAGTATAAAAATGATGTGGCTGTGACGATATTTGTCAGCAATACATGTATATAACCTCAAAAAGATTCCATATATACTTATGGGTTATTACCTCAACAAGACACCATTCCGTACATGCAATTGATAATTTATAACTTTCTAACGGGAGGTTTCACCAATATGGTTAAACGAAAGGTTGGTCCTCTCATATTTTCAACGTTAAAGGGGTGTAGAAACGGTTATGAACCTAGTAGTGTGCGATTTGTAATCAGTCAAAGTTTCTACAGTTTACTATAACGTAACTTCAAAATTAGACGTAAGGGAATAATCATGACTTCACCCTTTTCTGATTATCTCAAAATGGTTCTTTTACGTGAGCAGTATCGTTTGTGGGAGAAGGTTGTTGTGTTCTCTTCTGAGATGTGTACCTGTAGTAGTCTACCAGTTGTGGCTTTAGTCTAACTAATATAAGAGACGTCGGTTTCTACCTCTTCGAGATATGTCAGTTGTGTTTGTTCTGGTCCTCGACTGACCCCGAGTCTAGTGCTCGAGGAATAACGGTTTAAGTCTGACTTTAACTTCTTTCATCCCTTTTGACGATCTGGTAAGTCCATACTGGATTTAGTTTAGAGAATACTAATATGTTACGTTCACTCTTTATCTGAATTCCCGGATCTAGACTATCTGTCTCATGGACTACTTGAGACCTTACTCCAAGTACCGTAACATGTCCTCTGTTCCTAGTTCTGGTAGAGGTACCTTTTTTTTACGTTTTTTTCGTTTTACCGACAGACCCCTCCGGAATGTTTATCGACACTTTTCTTCTCTTCACTTTTCGTTTCCTCTTTTTCTTTCTATATTCGTAGACTTTCGTCTTAAGGTTTCGTATCTTTCTTCTCTATTCTTTCGGAAGAAGTCACTAGTCACGTTTCTTTATCTCCTTTTGTTATCTTACCTTTTCTGATCTCTAGAGAAGTTCTTTTAGTATTTATGGTTCCCTTGTAAAGTACGTTTCTACCCGAGCTATTTCCTGTCTTTACCATGTCTGGATTGTCTTCGTTTTCTATAATTCTTCTCCACCGTTCTTATGTGTCTTCTTGATATGTTTTTTTCTAGAAGTACTGGGCCTATTAGTGCTACCACACTAGTGAGTGGATCTCGGTCTGTAGGACCTTACACTTCAGTTCACCCGGAATCCTTCGTAGTGATGCTTGTTTCGATAACCTCCACTGCCTTAAGGTCAACTTGATAAAGTTTAGGTCTTTCTACTACGACACTTTCACGACGTGAGTTATACGGTCGTGTAAACCTTTTGAGTCGTCACCGGTGTCCTGACCTTTTCCAGTCAAAAGTAAGGTTAGGGTTTCTTTCCGTTACGGTTTCTTACGAGTTTGATGGCGTGTTAACGTGAGTAGAGTGTGCGATCATTTCATTACGAGTTTTAAGAGGTTCAGTCCGAAGTCGTTATGTACTTGGCACTTGAAGGACTACAAGTTCGACCAAAATCTTCTCCGTCTCCTGGGTCTCTAGTTTAACGGTTGTAGGCGACCGAGTACCTTTTTCGTTCTCTCAAGGTCTTTTTGAACATAAAGACGAAATAACTGATACGGTTTCGGAAACTGACACACCTAGTGTTATTTGACACCTTCTAAGACTTTCTCTACCCTTATGGTCTGGTGGATTGGACGGAGAACTCTTTAGACATACGTCCAGTCCTTCGTTGTCAATCTTGACCTGTACCTTGTTGTCTGACCAAGGTTTATCCTTTTCCTGATGCAGTTCCGACATATAACAGACGAATATAACGGACGAATAAATTGAAGACATATTACGTATTATTGAAGACATATTATAAATTGTTGACATATAATAGACATATAACGGACGAATAAATTGAAGATGCGTCTCATGTAGTACTCTTTGCGACCTGACCTTCTTTGTGTTCGACCTTCGTTCTAACGGCCGTCTTTAAAGTTATTGGAGTCTATACGTCTACTGTGGTGGGAATACCGTCTTTCACTCCTCCCTGATTTTTCGGAGAACTACTTTCACTTTCTCCTCTCACTTTTTCAACGGAATTTCGAGTTGTAAGTCTTTTGCTTCTAGTACCGTAGACCAGGGTAATGAAGTACCCTCTATCTACCTCTTTGTCACCTTTGTCCCAGTCTGAAATAAAACCCCCCGAGGTTTTAGTGACGTCTACCACTAACGTTGGTACTTAAATTTCTACGAATGAGGAACCTTCTTTTCAATACTGGTTGAATCTATCGTATAAGTTTTCGTCTCTATAATGAAACGACTGATTTCAGGTAGATCAGTTCCGATACCAAAAAGGTCACAAGTACATACCTACACTCTCAACCTGACACTTCTTCCGACTCGTGACTTCTTAACTACGAAAACTTGACACTACAACCTCTTCTGAGAACTCTCAGGGAACCTGACATTCCTCTAGGTTGGTCAGGTAAGACTTCCTCTAGTCGGGACCCTAAAGAAACCTTCCTTTCTACGACTTCGACTTTGAGGTCATGAAACCGGTGGAGTACGCTTCACAACTGAGTAACCTTTTCTCAGACTACAACCCTCCCTAACCACCGTCCTCCTCTTCCCCTGCTGTATCCTACTCTACCGACCTACCGTAGTGACTGAGCTACCGGCACTCAGACTCACTTGAGGTCCTCAACCACTACCTGTCTCACCGGACCGCACGACGCTAAGTACCCCAGCGTTTTTCAGCCTGTGTTGACTCACTGACACGACTGACTTGACACATAGAAAAGTATACACGTTATAAGTAAAACCAAAGGCAAGGACTCTTAACAAATAAGTATACAAACGTGTAAAAGGATTATCAAAGTAAAATAAATAAAACTACACATTCACAAGAAACGATTTACAAAGTTTTATAAAAGAGTATCGTACTCAAAAGTCACTACTAATTTATTTTTTTTAATACCGTTCATGGTGAAAGAGTATATCCGTGGTTGGATAGGGTCTTGGTAAAGTATAAGTCGTGTAGTGGGTACGAACAAATGATACGAGAGTGATCATAAGACAACAATAACAACCGGGTTTATTAAAAGATTTAACACCGTACATCTTATAACAAAGGTAAAATCACTATTACTACTACTACGGAATTATCATGAATCACCATTCATGATAAACAACAAAAATCAGTGATTCAGTACAGGCTAAGAACACTGGGGTACCTGTCATCGGGCGGTCCGAGGAGACGAGTACCCTCAGAGATCCGTTGTTATAACCTCACCTAACGATGAAGGAAGAAGTCCCCTAGAAAGACTAGGTCTCTAGCTTGGTCACAGAGGTCGTAACCGTCTACCTAAGAAATTGTGGATTCGGTGGGTCTCTTCGGGTTCATGATAAATCCCGTGATCTTTATATTTCTACTCGTCCTGTACCAAAGAGTAAACCTGAACGAATGTTAGATCGCGTTGTCAAGAATTTAGAGAAAGACATGTATGAAGGAGAATCTTTACAATCACTGAAAATACATTTGTCCTCCGAAGGAACCACTGAGTCTTCCATTTCTTAGACGGACGTTCCGCCCTCTGGACCCAAGTTTGGGACCCAACCCTTCTAGGGGACCTCTTCCCTTACCGGTGGGTGAGGTCATAAGAACGGACCTCTTAGGGGTACCTGTCTCCTCGAACCGTCTGACGTCAGGTACCCCAGAGGTTCTCAGTCTGTACTGACTCATTGCTTATTTGTATCCTTCGATAATTCATTCTTATAGTCGAGACCTCAGTCTGTGGCCTAAGATGGGGTGAGCTTAGATACTGTAACCTTTTCGATGAAATGGGGAGATAAAAAGACAGAGAAATAGACATTTTACGTCTATTTTACAAAGGGGAATCAAATACCTATTTAGTTTATTACTTAAATTTTACGAATAGTGTCTCGAGCTGTGTACCTTTTCCGAGTTGTTTTCATCGGGAAAATAACGATACTAACAATAAGGGAAATTCGAGGTAGAATTTCTGAGTCGTATATGTTATCGTATCTTATCAGAGACTCTATAATATGTCATTTAGTTTAGTTTGGGTTGATCTTGTTTTTAAAATTTTTAAGACAAATAGTCCTTAAAAGATTAATGGACCGATGTATATCCATATCAATACCTTTTTGATATATATGAGTAAATTAATTTCCCCTTCTGAAATAAAAAGAATAGTAGTGAGAATTATTGTAAGTTGTCTTGTTAAAAGATGAGTGTTTTTAAAACCAACATGGTCAGCTAAGTGTAAATCTTCCCATGGACGAGTTGTGTCTTCGTCAGGAGAATCTTCTCTTTCGAAGGATTCGGTTGACATAGAACCTTTTGGGGTGAGAAGAACTCTACAATCAGTAAATCACTGTCAAAACAATTGTTTGATATAGTATAAGTACAGACGAAGTAGTTTCCAGACAAGGAAGGAAGTGTCTAACTTGGAAAAGCATACACAACAGGGTCCGACTTGGGTCAGACTTGAACGGTTTCCATGAGTCTAAACTTAAAGACTACTTTACGTAGATTAGTCTGGTGACAAGGAGGGAACACTCTCAACGATCTTACGGAGTGACGAGTTCCGGAAAACCTTCTTCTAAAGTACTACACACAGAGGTCGAATGAAAAATTAAAAGAGAACGTTTAAAGGACCTTTTAGTCGTTTTTTAAAAAAATGATTTTTATCATTATATACATTCAGATCGTATCATTGTTCGGGTCTTATCTGTTTTTTTTGCTACCAAAGAAAAGAGAAAAAACTGAAAAGAGGGAAGTATATAGTGCAATTACTAGTGAGGTTCCATCGAAGTTTAAGGATGTTAGAACACTACGTTGAAAGTACTCACTCCTCGATGAAGAATACCCACTTGTTGTTTTCACCAAAGAACTCCACCTTGGATGAAGACTGTTTCTACGACACTTCTAACAACTGTACTTTTATTTCCTAAATCTTATCACGTATTTGAATCGATTGTTTCGTCATCACCCTAAACTCTCCTAACTGAGTTAAAAACTTTCAAGATGACACCCATTTTACGATAGTTTGATGTAACATACCATTTCTCTTTAGTAAATACTTTCCTGCTCGGTTATCTACATTGTTTGAAGTAAGAACAGAACAAATTTTTAACGGTGTCAGTGGGGTTGGAAGGTGTTGAGGACGAGACTAAACACGTTGGTAGTTGGTAGAGAAGGGTTCTTCTACTCTAGACTTCTTTCTTTTTCTTAATTTGAGATGAACAAGTAACACACTGAAACCCCTTTGATGACTCTAATTCATTCGGAGTCATTAAAATAGACTTTTTATTATCTTGGTCACAATGTTTAATGACACTCTCAATTTAATAGAGTACGAGTTTTTACAATTATATCATATCATTTTTATGATGTATCGTTTTTACGATATATCATTTTTTACGATATATTATTTTTAAATTTTATAAATCTTTGTTATCATTAATAAAGTCATCATTAGTGATAAAATTTATTGGTGTCTGATCGTTCATCATAGAAGACCTATGCGGTGGTTGTAAAAATCTTTCTAACAGCAGTTGTGATTTTTATCTACTTTTATTATTATAGATCCAAAGGGACCACCGAGTCTACCATTTCTGAGACGAACGTTTCGTCCTCCGGACCCAAGGTAGGGATCTAGTCCTTCTGGGGGACCTACTCCGATGGGGTAGGTTATAAGAATGGACCTATTAAGGTACTTGCTTCCTCGGACCACCCGAGGTTCGACACCCCAACGTTTGTCAGTCTGTGTTGACTCGCTGATTGTGTGTGTGTGTTTTTATAGATAACAAATCTTTCACCGACTATTTATACTTCAACAGTAAAGACTTACAGTTTTTACCAGTTTATCGTTAAATGCACCAAGTCAGATTTATAAACGTAGTAACAAACCCCTAGAAAAGATTTGTGACTTTTGTAAAACATAACCCCATGTTGGTTAATTGTTACAACACTATCAAAGTGTACTTGTCGTGTACTTGAGTCGGAATGTACATATACGACAAGAAGAGTTATCCTTATGATTCTAAATAGTTATAAACATACTTAGAGTCCTTTCCCGATCAATTACGTATGATCGTTCCCGAAGGGACAACCAAGTCTACCATGTCTTAGATGGACGTTACACCCTGTGGACCCAAGCTAGGGGTTCAACCCTTCTGGGGGACCTCCTCCCGTACCGTTGGGTGAGGTCATAAGAACGGACCTCTTAGGGTACCTGTCTCCTCGGACCACCCGATGTCAGGTACCCCAGTGTTTCTCAGCTTGTACTGACTCACTGATTCGTGTGTGTGTGGGATAGTGTTTATAAAAGACTGTTTTTTTTTTTCATGATAAAAGTTTTCTCCCGTCTCTATAAGAACATGATTTAAAAGAAGTCTGAAATCCCTGTTCTTAATGTTTAATAAAGTGAAGTCACACTGGTTTCAATATTTAGTGAACACTGTTCTATTACAAATTTTTCTCGAACGTAAAAGAAACATTTATACCTAAGATAACCGTTTCAGTGAAGAACTTTTCTTTTAATCTCTGTCGGATTTGAATCTCTTTAACGGAATGTTAAAAGGACACTAGTTCATTGATTTCCTTTAACGACAGGGGAGCGACAAGACTCGGGTTATTCAAGTGGATAAAAACACTAAAGTTCACACTTTTTCCTTCAAGGTGTATTTTGAGAAGTTCTATCTCTATCCTTACTCTAAGACTCTCTGCACATAAATTAATGTATTTGAACAAGATACGATATGTTAGTTACCGTGTAAAGGTCTTTACGTTTTCCGGAGAATCGGCGTTTCAGTTTTTAGTGAGTAGACACAGTTAAGTCAACTTAGGAATCATTTGAAGTTGTGTAGTAATTGGATTTTGAATCCATTTCGAAAAGATAATATTGACTCACTTTGTAAAACTCCATGTATATTGGAAAACTACTTGACCATTAGTAAACTCTCTTTTATAACACAATTTCTGGAGTCCTAATACGAAATTAGGGAGAACCATGGTCAAATTCTTTACGGTGAAAGGGAAATGAGTAAAGTTGTACATAGGTCACATTTCAAAGTTTAGATAACGAAATAAACCTCTTTCACTGAAATATCGTTAGTTTTGGCATAAAGTAGTCCGTCTTAAAAGTCTCTACCGCTTCAATCACCACTACGACTTTAGATCGTACCAAGTGGGGTAGTAAGTGTCGTCGTGATAAGGATTATCGGTTCTGTACCTTTGTTGGATTTACGGGTAGCTGTCTACTTACCTATTCCTCTACACCATGCATATACTAAGACATACGTATATAAACATATATGTATATAAGTACATATGTACCCGAAGGGACCATCGAGTCACGATTTCTTAAGTGAATGGTTACGTCCTCTGAACCCAAGATACGGACCCAGCCTTTCTAAATGGACCTCTTTCTTTACCGTTGTGTAAGGTTACCGTGAAGAACGGGTCTCTTAGGGTACCTGTCTCCTCGGACCGCCCGATGTCAGGTACCCCAGTGTTTTCTCACCCTGTGTTAAATTGCTGATTTGTTGTCGACGAAGACGACGACGATTCAGTGAAGTCAGCACAGTTGAGACACGCTGGGGTATCTGTCGTCGGGTGGTCCGAGGGGGCAGGGACCCTAAGAGGTCCGTTCTTGTGACCTCACCCAACGGTAAAGGAAGAGGTTACGTATTTTCACTTTTCCCTTTCACTTCAGCGAGTCAGCACAGGCTGAGAAGCGCTGGGGTACCTGACGTCGGGTGGTCCGAGGAGGCGGATACCCTAAAAGGTTCGTTCTCACGATCTCACCCAACGGTAAGGGAAGAGGTATTTGTTGTCGTTTGTTATTGTTTGTACGTATATATGTAATATATGGATTTTACGGTAAACCTCGTTGTACCGACCTGGATCTCTAATAGTATGATTCACTTCATTCAGTTTGTTCTGTTTATAGTATACTATAGTGAATATATACCTTAGATTTTATACTTTGTCTACTTGAATAAATGTTTTGTCTTTACCTGCATCTCCACCCCACTCCCTCTCTATCTGACCCTCAGACCCTAGTCATCTACGATTACATATATTTTACAATCAGATATGTTTTATCTATTTGTTGTATCAGGATGACATTATTTAGTATTACCTTTTCTTATACTTTTATTATATACACACACAAATATATTGACTGAGTAAAACGAATGTCGGCTTTAATTGTGTTGTAAAATTTTAGTTAATATAAAGATATTTTATTTTTAAAAAATTAAGAACATACACCTCACTATGGATACTTTTTTCCGTTTCTTTCAGGTTTAAGATGGTGTGGTATGTGTTTTTATTTGATTTTTACCTAATTTATAGATTTACATTCTGGTCTTTAATATTTTGAGGACCTCCTTTTGTATCCGTTTTGTGAAAGACTATTTAGTGTCGTTCTAGGAGATACTGGGTTGAGGTCTCATTACCTTTATCTTCGTTTACATTTGTTTACCCTGGATTAATTTGAATTTTCGGAAACGTGTTACTTCCTTTGATATTCGTTGCACTTTTCTGTCGGAAGTCTTACCCTTTTTTTATTATCGTTTGCTTCGTTGACTGTTTCTTAATTAGAGTTTTTATATGTTCGTCGAGGATGTCGAGTTGAGGTCTTTTTATTCATTGGGTTAGTTATCTACCCGGTTTCTTGATTTGTCTGTAAAGAGGTTTCTTCTGTATGTCTACCGATTGTTTGTGTACTTTTCTACGAGTTGTAGTGAGTAATGGTCTTTTCACGTTTAGTTTTGGTGTTACTCCATGGTAGAGTACGGCCAGTCTTACCGACGATAGTTTTTCAGATGCCGTAAGATTGTACATATGATAGTACATTCTTAACTTAGCGGTCAGATACAGACTGCGTCCCACGTCGTACGAACCCCGACCACGTACCCCTACTGGGTCTCTCTACAACACCCCTCCCTCCACCCTCCCCCCAAGTACAAACCCTTGCGTACATTCTTAATTTCTAAAATTTTAAATTTTTTAAAATTTTTTTTCTTTTTTTTTTAATTTTATTTTTTTATTTATTTTCTCTGAATTATTACTATTTTTTTTTCAGATGTTTGTTATTTACGACCTCTCCCACGTCTCTTTTCCCTTGGGAGAATGTGACAACTACCCTTACGTGTGATCCTGTCGGTGATACCTCTTATCACACCTCCAAGGAATTTTTTTTTTACCTTTATCTTGACGGTATACTACGTCACTAGGGTGACGACCCGTACGTGTGGCTCCTTTGGTCGTAACTTTCTCTGTGTACATGAGGTTACAAGCAGAGTCGTGAAAGCTGCAAGTAGTCGTCTGCTTACTTATTCTTTCGTCACCATGTATATGTGTTACCTGATAATGAGTAGGTAATTTTTGTAAGGAAACTTAGTCAAGATTACTCCACTTACTTTGACCTCGGATAATATGTCTCACTTCATTCAGTCTTTCTTTTCGTGGTTATGCCATATAATTACGTATCTATACCTTAAATCTTTCTACCATTACTACTGGGATATACGTTCTGTCGTTTTCTCTGTGTCTACATATCTTGTCAGAAAACCTGAGACACCCTCTTCCACTCCCACCCTACTAAACTCTCTTATCGTGACTTTGTACATATAATGGTATGCACTTTCTCTACCGGTCAGGTCCAAGCTACGTACTCTGTCCCACGAGTCCCGACCACGTGACCCTACTGGGACTCCCTACCCTACCCCTAGCTCCCCCCTCTTTTCACAGGAGGAGGGTTCTACCCCCTGTGGGTACCAACTAAGTACACTTACATACCGTTTTTGGTGATGTTATGACATTTCATTAGTCGGAGGTTAATTTTATTTATTTAATTGAATGTTTTTATTTCGTTTAAGATGATGAGACATTTTGGTTACTGTCTTTCCCGTTTTGACAGTTCTAGTTGAATAAACCTTGAAACCTTTAATTGATTTCTGAACATCGTCGTACCCGTTGTGAATGAGTTCTTTTTGTCGACTAAAAGTCATTCTTATCATTGAAAACACCGTAAAATTGAATGGGGTGAGAGTAAAGGGAGTGGAGTCGAGTCACCATCTGAATTTTTATTGTCAGACGTAAGGACAAGGGTCTCCCTTTTCTTATTCGGAGTAAGTGTCTCTTAATGTTAATAAAAAGTGGACAGACTACCGAGGGACCTCCCTGTCAGGTTTTGTAAACGGAAATGAAACGGATTAAACTTTGACTGAGTCACGATTTCAACGAAGGACCCCCTACAAAAAGTTCTTTACAAACATCCGACTATAGAACCGACGACGACAGACTCCGTTGGCCGCTCTCGACCTTGATGACATCTGGGAACATCTGATCGGTTCCTCGAACTTTTAAGTCCGTCTCCTCACTCTACATGTTCCCCTGAAACGTTTTGAGGTTATATGACAACCCTTATATCTTCTGACATGTGTACTAATCTGGAGTTCCTTCTGGACCTCTCAGATACCTTCGTCCTTTTAGTTTGTGACTTTGGGTCCTGTTTTTCTCTTAGAACTTTCGTCGTTCTCTCATCACTGAGTATTGTATGTTTCTTACGGATTATTCTAATTGTAAACTAAAGAGTAGTCTTTTGTCTCTCTGGTTTACCGTTACTCCAATGTATAAACTTTATGATTTTCTATTTCTTTACGGTTTATTAAAATATAGACCGTTCTGATAAGAAGTTGTTACTTTCGATTTAATTCTGTAAGGGGTTATTTGTCTCAAAACAGTTTCCTTGCGTGACCAGTATCTTTGTGGGAGAAGGTTATTGGGTTCTCCTCTAAGATGTGTACCTGTAGTAATCTACCAGTTATAGCTTTAGTCTAACTAACATAAGAGACATCGGTTTCTATCCCTTCAAGACTGGTCAGTCGTTTATGTTCTGGACCTCAACTGCCACCGAGTCTGGTAGTCGAGGAATAACGTTTTAAGTCTGGATTCAACTTCTTTCATTCCTTTTAGTGATCCGGTAAGTCCATACTTGATTTAATTTAGAGAACACTTAATATATCACTTCCACTACTTATCTAAGTTCCCTAGTCTAGACCATCTGTCTCACGGACTTCTTGTTACCTGTCTCCAAGTACTGTAACATATTTCCACCACTGGTTTTGGTCGGGTTTCTTTTTCTTTATGTTCTTCCGTTTCACCGACGGACTCCTCCAGAATGTTTATCGACTTTTTTCTTCTCTTCGTTTTCCGTTTCCTCTTTCTCTTTCTATATGGGTATACATACGTCTCAAGATCTCTTATCGTTCCTCTCTATTCTTTCGGAAGAATTCACTTACTACGTTTATTTACCTCCTTTTGTTATCTTACCCTTTCTGATCTCTAGAAAAGTTCTTTTAACCTGTATGGTTCCCTTGTAAAATCCGTTCCTACCTGTGTTATTTTCTGTCTTTGTCGCTCCTGGAATATCTTCGTCTTCTCTAATTCTTCTCCACCGTTCTCTTCTCAATATACTTTTTTTAGAATTACTGGGCCTATCGGTGCTACGATAACAGTGAGTGTATGTCGGTCTTTAGGACCTCACACTCCAGTTGACCCAGAATCCTTCGTAATGATGTTTCGATCACCTCCACTGCCTTAAGGTCGACTCGACAACTTTTAGGATTTTCTACAACGACAATTTCACGACGTGAGTTATACAGTTGTTTAAACCTTTTGAGTCATTACCGGTGTCCTGATCTTTTCCAGTCTAAAGTAAGGTTAGAGTTTTCCGTTACGGTTTCTTGTAAGTTTGAAGGTCTGTTAACGTGAGTAAAGTGTACGATCGTTCCAGTACGAGTTTTAGGAAGTTGTCATGTTCTTGGTTTTTACAGGTCTACATGTTTGACCTAAATCTTTTCTATCTCCTTGGTCCCTAGTTTAACGGTTGTAGGTAACCTAGTAACTTTTCCGTTCTATTAAGGTACTTTTTGTAGATGAAGAAGAAGAAACTGATACGATTTCGGATAATGACACACCTAGTGTCATTTGATACCTTTTAAGAAGTTCTATACCCTTATTGTCTGGTGGAATGGACAGAGGACTCTCTGGACATACGTCCAGTTCTTCGTTGTCAATCTTTGAATGTACCTTGTTGACTGACCAAGTTTTAAGCCTTTCCTCATGTTGTTTCGATATATAACAGTGGGATAAATAAATTGAAAATAAGTCTTGTGTGGTCCGTTTTACTACCAGACCGACTTAATGTTCGACCTTAGTTCTAACAACTCTCTTTATAGTTATTGGAGTCTATACGTTTACTGAGGTGAGATTACCACCTTTCGTCTCCTTGATTTCTCGGAAAACTACTCCCATTTTCTCCTCTCATTTTTTCAACCGGACTTTAAGTTGTAAGTTTATACATTCTAGTGCCGTAGGTCAGGGTAGTGAAGTACCGTTTATCTACCCCCCTTTTACTTTCATCGTCATCTAAAATAAAAGACTTCGGACGGTACGACGTCAGGTACCCCAGTGTCTCAGTCTGTACTAAATCATTGATTTGTTGTTGTCTCCTTGTTCTTAACACTCTTTGTAACAACCGTATAGACGGGATGTTCTCTAAGGTTTCGTCAGAAAGTCCTAATTACTTTCTTGTCATTGAGTTGGAGTCTATTTCTCTTTATTTCTTATGATCCTTACCATCAATGTGTCCATTTCTATTTTCTGACATATTTACATCTAAAACAAAATTGAGGAAAGATAGACCAAAATTTTTCTTTACGTATTTCGTTGTTAAAATTTAATTCTAACTAACAGTACGTTACATATTTCTACATTACACGTTGTTATTGTCGTATTTTCAGCTCTCTGTTCAATATGTCTTTCTTTTAAAAAATGATAACTTTAATTAAACTATAATTCAACTTGAAATAACAATATTTAAAGTATTTACAATTGATATTAGGGGTCTTGTTGGTCTTTCTTTAATTGGTTTTTCTTTTCATTTTCTCTACTCTTTAAATTTTCAATGTTATGTTTTTTAGTTATATTGTGTTTCGTTCCGTTATCACCTCTTTGGTTCCTTGTTTTGTCCAGTTTGTTTAACTTTTTTTTAGATCACATACTCGTACCCTCACTTATTTCTTAGTATGTCTCTTTTATTAATAACCCTTACTTTCAGTTCCTTACTTGTAAAACCCCTATAATCTCATAAATTGGGGTCCTCTTAATTTCATCGTCTTTTTTTTTATTCACAATTCCTATTCCATTTCCGGGTCCTCGTTTTGAGAGGTGACCCTCTCCTCTTCACTTTGGTTGTCCCCCCCTCTCTTTTACAAGATCAGGGATTCCAATCCCTCCTGTCCGAGGTCTCAATGCCAATCACCGTCATTTTTCTTCAACGATCGGACACTCTGCTCTCTCCTTTCTTTCTTCTACGAGTCTTTCGTCGGTCTTTCGTATCAGAAGACCTAACCTGTCCGACCCAGAGTTCATTTCGATCATCCACTGTCTTTATCAGTGTGTGTGTGTGTGTGTGTGTGTGTGTGTGTGTGTGGGGACTAAACAGATAAAAGAAGGAGAAGATCGTGATAAGGATATTACAAAGGAAGAGTTATACGTTGTCACAATCCTGAACCCAAGAGATCCATTATGGTAATTATGACGTACTCTTCTTCCGCTACCGTCGGGTGAGGTCACGAGAACGGGCCTCTTAGGGTACCTACCTCCTCGGACCACCCGACGGCAGATACCCCAGCGTGTCTCAGCCTGTGCTGACTTCGCTGAATCGTCGTCGTCGTCGTCTCTTCTTTGTGTTTTCGTTACTTTATCTTATCACAAGATTCATCGTTTTGATTTAATTTTTCATCGAGACAAAAGTTAGTTTGTTTTATTAGAGTCCGTATGGATATAATTCTATGGTCTATGACATCATTTTTGTTTCGATGAACCGTTTCTCATCTATAATGTATAAGTTTTTTGTTAGTGTAATGAAGACCAACTTTTTCCTTTAGTTGTCGTTTTATCAAACTATCCGACTCATTAGTACGTCTCTTTTGACGTCAACTTATTCGTTTCCGTAAGTGATTTCTACGATTATTACTATATAATGACAAGTGAAAGTTCTTCGATTAGACAACTTTACTCGAATGTTCCGATTTAAACGTGTTCTCTTTTATCTCCCTATAAGGTTACTTTGCAGAGACAACGTGATAACCTCACGTAAGTTTACAACACACGAAGTCAAGAACAAGGACCGTCGAGGATGTGTATTTATTGTAGTTTAGTCTTGCCTCAAAATAAATAAAAGGGTCACTTAATAAGTTTAATGTTTTGTTAGAGGTATAGGATTACACAAGATAAGTGTCAAACTTTGTTGGTGGAAGACAAGTAAAAGACTTAAAATAATGGGATCACGTGTCAATTTTAGTATTCGATCCGTTTACTGTAAATCATATATACATTAGAACCGAATCAAATAATTGAAAGGACATTGAGTTAAAGGAGTATCTTTTATTACGTCAACAGGGAGGCACAGTCGTTTAAGGTATGGGTATCTTTACCTTTCAGGTAACCGGTAAAAAGTAGTCCCTGAACTCCTATACACCTAAAACCATTGACGTTTGCACAACTTTGGTCGGAGGAGGGTATGGTTCTCTATTGACACATAGAGTGTTATAATATCATTTTGAAGATTATGATTGTATATATGTTATAAAACGTTTCCCGAGTCTGTACATTCGTAGTTTACAATCGACTATAACAAATTATCTATTTAGACAAATGAATAAAAGATAAAAATCAAATTTTTACAATTACGTATATCGACTTTCGTGTAAAAATTTATGAGAAAGACATAGATCTGATTGAGGGGGTTTCGTTGTGAGATACTGTTTTCGAGTTCTGTATTACTTCGATTGAACATATTAAAACATTATCTCTTACAGTGGTTAAAACCAGGGCACGTTTTATATTAACATTTCCTGTGTTAAATAACCGAACATACTGTAACTCGTCAAAACATAAATGAGTCGTTACAATAGGATCATAAAGAAAGAATTTGACAGATGGTTATAAATAGAGTTTACGAGAAACTTGACCAGTATCATAGAATGATCAAGTGAGAAGTTAATTACTCAACTCATTACGTTATATAAACTGTACGAAAGTAAAGTAACAATATACTCTCTGTAGGAAAAATTTTCAACGTGAAATGGTGTTGATTAGGATTAACGAATTGACAGAAGAGAACACCAATAAGTCACATATATTTTTAATAAGATCACGATAAGGAATTAAATAATCTTAATCCAGTGACTCCTGTCTAAAGAAATAGATTCCTGAAGGATGACACTAACTACTCCTAAGTTAGAGACATCTGGACGTTAAAAATTATATAAGAAAAAAATTAATAAATAAAATTAACCTCCGATTAATGTAATGTTATAACATCACCCAAAACGGTATGTAACTGCACTTAGTCGGTACCCACATGTACACAGGGGTAGGACTTGGGGGGTGGAGGGAGGGGTAGGGTAGGGAGTCCCCACAGGGCCACGTGACCGAAACTCTCGGGGCAAAGTACGTAAGTTGAACCTGACCACTACCATTATATGTACAAAGTTACGATAACAGAGTTTAGTAGTGTAGGAACCGAAGAGGGTGTCTCAGGTTTTCAGACAAGAAATATACACACAGAGAAAACGACAGAGCGTATATCTCAGTAGCAATGGTAGAAAGATTTAAGGTATATATCCGTAATTATTTGACATAACCACAAAAAGAAAGACTGTACGAAGTGAGACATATTATAAGAACTACAATATTATAAAATGAAGGGAAGACTGAATGACAATATTGTAAATTCATTATTTTATTAAAATAACAAGTCAAATTTTGTCACAATAAATTAGTAAGATCTTCTACTCCGATAATTATTGTACAGAATAGAAAGTTTTAAAATAAGGAAAGATAGACAGAATTATAAAAGACTAATAGAAATTATTTGTCGTCAAACTTATCCTACGTATATTCAACTAACACACACACACACACACGAGATTACGGAAATTAATAACCTCTAATTTAAGAGTCAATACTAGAGAAATATATAAAAGACGACGGGGTTGTGACAACAACCTGAAGTAATGATCTGTCAAACTATAACAAAGTGTAGGGTACTTACAAGACAGAGAAAAAAAATCACATAAAAGAGAAACACAAAGGTAAAGTTATTAAAGACAACTGGACAGGTCAAGTAGTTTAAAAAAAAGAAAAAGATATGACTTAAATTATTTATACAGTGATCTTAAAAAGGAAAGACTATAAGACACAAAACTTTAAAGATAATGAAGAAATCTCAAAAATATCAAAGGTAAAGAGACGGTTTTAAGAGGTAGACAAATACTTAACCAAATAGGAAAAGGTGATCTATAAATTGTAGTCAAGTCAAGTCCAGTCAGTGAGTCAGCACAGGTTTTAGAAACGTCAGGGTACTTAACGTCGTGAGGTCCGGAGGAACAAGTAGTGGTTAAGGGTCTCAAGTGAGTTTAAGTGTAGGTAGCTCAGTCACTACGGTAGGTCGGTAGAGTAGGAGAGAACAGGGGAAGAGGAGGACGGGGGTTAGGGAGGGTCGTAGTTTCAGAAAAGGTTATTCAGTCGAGAAGCGTACTTCACCGGTTTCATGACCTCGAAGTCGAAGTCGTAGTAAGGAAGGTTTCTTGTGGTTCCTGTATAGAGGAAATCCTACCTGACCAACCTAGAGGAACGTCAGGTTCCCTGAGCGTTCTCAGAAAAGGTTGTGGTGTCAAGTTTTCGTAGTCAAGAAGCCACGAGTCGAAAGAAGTGTCAGGTTGAGAGTGTAGGTATGTACTTGTGACCTTTTTGGTATCGGAACTGATCTGTCTGGAAACAATCGTTTCATTATAGAGACGAAAACTTATACGATAGATCCAACCAGTATTGAAAGGAAGGTTACTCATTCTCAGAAAATTAAAGTACCGACATCAGTGGTAGACGTCACTAAAACCTCGGGGTTTTTTATTTCAGACTGTGATAAAGGTGACAAAGAGGTAGATAAAGGGTACTTCACTACCCTGGTCTACGGTACTAGAAGCAAAAGACTTACAACTCGAAATTCGGTTGAATAAGTGAGAGGAGAAAGTGAAAGTAGTTTTCCGAAAAATCGAGGACAAGTGAAAGACGGTATTCCCACCGCAGGAGGCGTATAGACTCCACTAACTATAAAGAGGACCGTTAGAACTAAGGTCAAACACGAAGAAGGTCGGGTCGCAAAGAGTACTACATGAGACGTATCTTCAATTTATTCGTCCCACTGTTATATGTCGGAACTACATGAGGAAAAGGATAAACCTTGGTCAGACAACAAGGTACAGGTGAAGATTGACAATGAAGGACTGGACGTATATCCAAAGAGTTCTCCGTCCAGTCCACCAGACCATAAGGGTAGAGAAAGTCTTAGAAGGTGTCAAAGAACACTAGGTGTATCAGTTTCCGAAACCGTATCAGTTATTTCGTCTTTATCTACAAAAAGACCTTGAGAGAACGAAAAAGTTATTCGGTAGCCTACAACCGTTGAACTAAAGACCAAGGAGACGGAAAAGATTTTGGTCGAACTTGTAGACCTTCAAGTAGCAAGTGTATAACGACTTCCGACTGAACCTCTTAAAATTCGTAATGAAATGATCGTTAGTTACGTTTCTTTGTCTCCTTTTGTTGTCTTACCCTTTCTGATCTCTAGAGAAGTTCTTTTAATCTCTATGGTTCCCTTGTGAAGTACGTTTCTACCCGAGGTATTTCCTGTCTTTACCATACCTGGATTGTCTTCGTTTTCTATAATTCTTCTCCACCGTTCTTATGTGTCTTCTTGACATGTTTTTTCTAGAAGTGCTTGTTGTATTAGTGCTACCACACTAGTGGGTGGATCTCAGTCTGTAGGACCTCACACTTCAGTTCACCCGGAATCTTTCGTAGTGATGCTTGTTTCGATCACCTCCACTACCTTAAGGTCATCTCGATAAAGTTTAGGATTTTCTACTACTACACTTTCACGACGTGAGTTTAACGGTCGTGTAAACCTTTTAAGTCGTCACCGGTGTCCTGACCTTTTCCAGTCAAAAGTAAGGTTAGGGTTCCTTTCCGTTACGGTTTCTTACGAGTTTGATAACGTGTTAACATGAGTAGAGTGTACGATCATTTCATTACGAGTGTAGGTCAATTTAAGGTATTCTCAAGTATTTGGACCCATTAAAGACACAGATAAAGACAACAAATAAAGAATTTTTAAACAACTTAATAAAAAAGAGTACAAAATGTCACACAGTTAAAAAAAAATTAACTTACGTCAAAAATCAAGTAACACAATTCTTTTCATCTCTGGTTCAATTCATTATAAATACGTACCTGTACAGAGAAGGAGATACAAGGAGACATCCTTTAGATGATGGATATGAGAATTTTACACTCGAATAACTATGGATGATAGTATACATGTTCATTTTAAATTAAACGTCTTAATGAACAAAGTATGAATCTTGATGAAATAAAGAGATCTTTGTAGTGAGTACGACGATAACGATAGAAAAAAAAAAAAAAAAACTGTACACAACTTAACGACGACGACGACGACGACGATTCAGCGTAGTCAACACAGGCTAAGAAACGCTGGGGTATCTGCCGTTGGGTTGTCCCAGGAGACAGGGACCCTTAGAGGTCCGTTCTTGTGACCTCACCCAACGGTAAAGGAAGAGGTTACGAACTTTTACTTTTCATTTTCACTTCAGTGAGTCAGCACAGGCTGAGAATCGCTGGAGTACCTGATGTCGGATGGTCCGAGGAGGTAGGTACCCTAAGAGGTCCGTTCTCATGACCTCACCCCACGGTAACGGAAGAGGTCACAACTTAACGATCTTAGGTAATTTATAAAGGAAACGAATTCAATGAGATATATTTAAATTTAGTTAAAAATAAAGGTTCTCTTTTATTCAGCAGTTGTTCTACGAGAATTAGTTGTAAAGGTCTGTGATGTGTCTTCACGAGTAGTTCATATCAAAGTGAGGTCATATTGGAGTAGAAGATGTATTCACTTATCACGACTCTCCTAATTCATTTACTTCAGTTAGACCGTTACAAGAAGAGACGGTTATTCAGTTATTCAGTACTTTTTATCAGGTTGTAAAGAAAAGTTTTATGAGATGACAGATAAGAACCTTGTTTATATTTAATGAATGTCTTCTAAATTCCATAGATACAATTTCTCCTTTTTTTGAGTTTCTATCTCTAAAACTTGGTAAACCTTTAACTAATCCTGTACCTTGTTAAACGAAATCGAAACATCAGTAACTGTAGGGTTTTAATACATTTATCTTTGATATTTTTGTAGAGTCTGAGTACACTAAAAGTAAGGTGTCGTGATTTTACAATCTTTTATTTTTGATTTAACTTAGTCGAAAGATCTTTTTAATAGACGTATTTACATTTGATTTGTTTTGTTATATAAAAGGTCTATTTTATATGCGGTGAGTCGACTAAAAGTCTATTTGTTGTTTATTACAAAATCATGTGTGTACTGGGGTTTAATGTTCGTGGTGAGTAAAGCGTACTTTTTTTACTAACCCTTACTCTGATCTATCCATCTATCTACCTTCTTCTTAATATCATTCTGTCTAAACTCAAGGTAGAAAATGGATCGTTGTTTGTGAAGTCACGTAGGAAGTCGAAGAGACTTCAAGTTAAAGGTGTTGACATTTCAATCCCATTATTATACAACGTTTATAAAAACACTCTTAAATTCCTTCTGAACCTGTAGTTAAGACATTACTTATAATATTGACTTGAGTACACTCTCTTTTGTACCTCTTTAAAAATAACTACGAATAAAGAAGGATGAAATAATAGAAATATAACTCTGATATAGTATGAGTTCCTACGAGTTACTTACTTTGATCTGTTCCGATGTATAATATCTTGTAAGTTGACTGGACCTGAAAGATAACTGGATATACAATTTACTTCACAACACGGAATATAATACGGACTATGTATTAATTACGAGTTATTATTTGTTATTATAATATGTCAATGGAATTTTACGTGCACAAATACTGTCTGTCTAGCTCAATTAAAGTTTAGGAAGAGTGATTTTATTACTACGTTTGACATTCCGTTCTCTTACGTTTTACAATGTCGGTAAGACTTTTGGTCAAACCTTCTTAGAGTATTTGAATCTGTAAATGACTTTGTTACCGTTGTTATTTGAGAGATTATATGTTCATTTACCTACCCTTTTCTAAATGGTACGTTTTTAAGTGGTTTATTTTTGACAACACTAATATAATCATAGTCTTTTTCATCTAAAATCTAGTTCCTTATTAAGTCTTTATTTCTACTTAAAGGATCACTATTTCTCTGACTAAATTGTTCTTTCATATTTTCTAGACTTACACCTATGTTGATTATTTTGTCAGAGTTTCACGTGCCTCCTTCTTGACTGTCTTGACTCTCCTCTTGGCCTTTTCAACCTATATTGACCCCTTTTTTTTTTTTTTTTTTCGTAAATACAAAGATCCTTGTACTTCCGTTTCTTTATCCGTCCTTATTTTCAAAACATACTATAATAGTTAGTAGAATACTGACTTTAAATATATTGTGAAGGGGTTGTTTATCGTCTGACGTGTAAAATATATTTCGTATATAAAAGGTCCTACTTTATATACAGTATTTCGTTTAGAGTCATTGTAACTTCCCTAATTTCGATACGTTTGTTGTAAGAAACTGGTATTCCATTAATCTAATCTTTAGTCGTTGTCTTTTGGTAGACCTTTAGAAATTTATGAACTTTTAATTTCTTTTTTAATATTTATGGGTCACTTAGTTTTTTGTTTAGTTTCTCGTTTAGTCTTTCATAGAATTTGACTGACTAATACTTGTAATTTGAAAAGTTTAAAAAAACCGACTTATATTTCGACAGAAATACGTGTTAAATATTGTAATTTACGAATAAGTCCTTTTCATCTTTCCAGATTGTAGTTTCTAACTATTCGAATTGTTTAAATTTCGTCTACTCTTGGTTTCATTCATTATTGTCTTTCTTTTCTCGTTGATAGTTATTTTAAAAAATTTACTTTTAGTCTTAAATTACAGATAATAACTTTCACTAGTTATTTTAACTAAATAGATATAGATTTGTATCTCTAACATAATCTTTATACTCTCTCTCGTATTTTTAGTGGTTATAGTGTGTACTTTTGACTTTGAATGATTTTCTTTTAAACTAATATATTTAGATATCTGAAGTATTTGTAATATGATTTTTAATTTTCTTTCACTATAACTACTTGTAAATATCTTTGTACGGATCGTTTTGTAGTGGTTTAATTTAATCGTTATGTATCCTTTATTATGTAGTAACGTTTGATATCAATGAACCGTTTATTTCCTTTACTGTTACACATAATATTCCTGTCGTGACATGTTTTTTTCTAGAAGAGTTGGTTCTATTAGTGCTACCACACTAGTGAGTTGATCTCGGTCTCTAGGACCTTACACTTCAGTTCACCCGGAATCCTTCGTAGTGATGCTTGTTTCGATCACCTCCACTACCTTAAGGTCCACTCAATAAAGTTTAAGACTTTCTACTACGACACCTTCACGACGTGAGTTATACAGTCTTTTAAACCTTGTGAGTCGTCACCGGTGTCCTGACCTTTTCCAGTCAAAAGTAAGGTTAGGGTTTCTTCCCATTACGGTTTCTTACGAGTTTGATGGTGTGTTAACGTGAGTAGAGTGTGTGATCATTTCATTACGAGTTTTAAGAGGTTCGGTCCTAAGTCGTTATACACTTGGTACTTGAAGGTCTACAAGTTCGACCAAAATCTTTTCCGTCTCCTTGGTCTTTAGTTCAACGGTTGTGGACGACCGAGTACCTTTTTCGTTCTCTCAAGGTCTTTTTGTAGATAAAGACGAAATAATTGATACGGTTTCGGAAACTGATACACCTAGTGTTCTTTGACACCTTCTAAGACTTTCTCTACCCTTATGGTCTGGTGGATTGGACGGAGAACTCTTTAGACATATGTCCAGTCCTTCGTTGTCAATCTTGACCTGTACCTTGTCTGACCAAGGTTTATCCCTTTCCTCATGTAGTTCCACATATAACAGTGGGACGAATAAATTGAAGATACGTCTCATGCAGTACTCTTTGTGACCCGACCTTCTTCGTGTTCGACCTTAGTTCTAACGACCCTCTTTGTCGTTATTGGAGTCTATACGTCTCCTGCGGTGGGAATACCGTCTTTCACTTCTTCTCGATTTCTTGGAGAACTACTTTCACTTTCTCCTCTCACTTTTTCAACCGAATTTCGAGTTGTAAGTCTTTTGCTTCTAGTACCGTAGACCAGGGTAGTGAAGTACCCTTTATCTACCTCTTTGTCACCTTTGTCACAGTCTGAAATAAAAAGACCCGAGGTTTTAGTGACGTCTACCACTAACATCGGTAACTAAAATTTTCTGCGAATGAGGAACCTTCCTTTCAATACTGGTTGGATCTATTGTATAATTTTTCGTCTCTATAATGAAACGGTTGTTTCCAGCCAGATCAGTTCCGATACCAAAAAGGACACCAGTACATACCTACACTCTCAACCTGACACTTCTTTCAACTCGTGACTTCTTAACTACGAAAACTTGACACCACAACCTCTTCTGAGAACTCTCAGGGAACCTGACGTTCCTCTAGGTTGGTCAAGTAGGATTTCCTCTATACAGGAACCACAAGAAACCTTCCTTACTACGACTTCGATTTTGAGGTCATGAAACCGGCGGAGTACGCTTCTCAACTGAATAACCTCTTCTGAGACTAGGACCCTCCCTAACCCCCGTCCACCTCTTCCCCTGTCTCCTACTCTACCGACCTACCGTAGTGACTGAGCTTCGTGTACTCAAATCCACTTGAGGCCCTCAATCACTACCTGTCCCTCCGAACCGCAAGACACTAAGTACCCCAGCGTTTCTCAGCCTGTTCTGACTCGTTGACTTGACTTGACTTGATTCCTGTCTTCATTTTGATAACTAAAAGTATTGTACACTAATATACATAATTTTTTTACATTTCTTATATGTTGTTTTTCGACGATCATGATTACACTTAAATACTTCTTTTGTCTTATGTTCAAGTTACATGTGTTGTTATTAATACAAAGATGTGTGATCTTTATTTGTTGACCTTTCATTTTATTTTTGACCATAAAATGTTATCATAGTTTTTATGGATTTTATGAATCTGTAATGAATTATTTTTAACACGTCTAAAGGTATGTTTGACTTTTGTAACAACTTCCGATAATATCTTCTTAATTTATTTACTTCGGTATCCGATCCTAATGCTTAACTTTTTCAATTATAATAATTCAACAGTTAAAGTGGATTAAAGTAGACATCTAAGGTTAGAGTTTGTTTTAGGGTCGTTCATAACATTTTTGAGTGTTCGACTCAAATTATAAGTATACGTTCATGTTTTGTGGATTTATGGACTTTGTTGAAACTTTATATTGTTTTAACTTTCAATATTAATGAGCTATTTAGACATCTTCGGTTCTGTCACACACCATGATCATATGACTATCTATATATCCAGTTACTCTATCTTAACTTTCATTTTTATTTGTCTGTATGTGTGTGTTCTAGTCGAATAAAAGTTGTTTCCTTAATTCAATTAAATTTCCTTCTCCTATTAGAAACGTTATTTACCACGACCTTTTTGATATTAGACAGGTTTACTTTTTTCCCTTACCGTTGTGAATGAAGAGTGGAACGTGTTTTAGAGTGTACCTGAGTCAGTATAAGAATCAGGATTTCGATTTTGATATTGGTCTCCTCTTTTATTAGAAACGTTATAAACCCCTCTGTCTCTGAAGAATCTGTTCTGTGGTTTTTAAGATTGTTATTTTATTGTTTTGAGTATTCCTGAAAAACTTTTAGTTTTAGTAGACAAGAACCTTTATTTTCTCGTTTGGGATTTGGACCTCTTGTATAAACCATAGGTCTCATATTCTTCAAATTTTAAATACTTATTCTGTTTTTTTCTTTATTTCTTGGGTAAAGTTGTCGATAAAGTATTTGTTTTTCTATACTTACGATTTATACATAATAAATCGTAACTCTTTTCTAAGAGTTATAATAAATAGTAGTCCCTTTATCTTTAATTTTAGTATTACTTTATGGTAATGTGTGTAGTCTTTTCGATTTTAATTTTTCTGATTATTCACAACTGTTCTTACACCCTTTTATTCTTAAAAGTACGTAACGATCACATTATATTTTACCATAATGGTGAAACCTTTTGGTGACGACCCTCAAAGGTATTTGATGAAGTACTATCAGGAAGGAACCGTAGGAAAAACACTGGTTCGTCAGACGTCCCTAAAACTTGATTGAGCTCGGGGACGGGGTTCGAGTCCGGGATCTATTGTCGAGTCTCTTTGTGTTCAAGGGCTACACTGAGGTGGTCACCAACGTGATTGGTCAGAGGGGGGTTGAGAGTCCCTGAAAGGGAACATGTGAAAATTTATTCTGGGAGTTTTTCGATTCTTTTTGGGTCCAGAAGAATCAAACTTAACTAGATAGATTAGAATCGGGTCTTAGGGGTCTCGTGAGGTAGTTCCATGGGATTATATCCGTACACGGGGTCCAGGACGGATCAAGAGACGGATGTGGGACCGAACTGGAGGCGTACACTGGTTCTCCACACGGGACAAGAACGAGGTCCACTCATTATGTCGAGAGATAAAGTTAAAGGAACACCAAAGAACAACTTGGGCGAATATAGGATGACGGACCCTGAGAGGGATTGTTTACAATTAGATTGTTTCAGTGTTGTTGGAACATATTCTAAAAAAAAAAATAATACACTTCATAATACTATGTAGAGAGTCGATATCAGAGGAATCCTTAATGAGTTTTCTTTGCTTCTGTTTGTAGGTGGGTTTCTGAACATGAATTTACAGGTTCCGTTGCAATACGTAGTTTATTACTGGGAGTCTCCCGAAGGGAGTACCGAGTAGTCATTTCTTAGACAGACGTCGGGGGTTGACCCTTGAAGGGTTTACGGGTCGTTCTGTACTTACCTTACGTACAAACGTCATCTGTTTTATGTCCCGATTAACACGTGTGTCGGAACTACACGGGATTTCCGTCGGAGTAGTTCTTTGTCGTCTCTTCCGTTACCGAGGGGTGTGGTCATGAGAACGGACCTTTTAGACTACCTGCCTCCTCGGACCGCCCGACGGTAGATACCCCAACGTCTCAACCTGTGCTGACTCACTGAAGTGAAAGTGAAAAGTGAAAGTACGTAACCTCTTCTTTTACCGTTGGGTGAGGTCACAAGAACGGACCTCTTAGGGTCCCTACCCCCTCGGACCACCCGACGGCAGATACCCCAGCGTGTCTCAGCCTGTGCTGACTTCACTGAATCGTCGTCGTCGTCGTTCTTTGTCGTTTAAATAACTGACTTTGACTCCCTTGTTTTCAAAGTGGTGAACGATTATTTCTAACCCTCGATGTATTTCCGTGAATAGTCCGGTTTATCAGACTCCGGGTAACATCAAATCAGTGATTCAGTACAGGCTAAGAAAATGTTGGGGGACCTGACATCGGGAGGATCAGCGGAGACAGGTACCGTAAAGGGTCCGTTCTTTTGTCCTCGCCTAACGGCAAAGAAAGAGGTCCCCTACTTAGAAGGGTTGGGTCCCTAGTTTGAGAGTAGAGGACGTAACGTCCGTCTAAGAAATGACTACTCAGTACGCCCTTCGGGAGACTCCGAGTAATAAACTAGAGTTTACATTCAAGGGTTCCCTTAAAGATTTATCCTTTTCCTCATGTAGTTCCGACATATAACAGTGGAACGAATAAATTGGATATACGTCTCATGTAGTACTCTTTTCGACCCGACCTTCTTCTTGTTCGACCTTAGTTCTAACGGCCGTCTTTATAGTTATTGGAGTCTATACGTCTATTGTGGTGGGAATACCGTCTTTCACTCCTCCTTGATTTTTCGGAGAACTACTTTCACTTGTCTCCTCTCACTTTTTTAACTGAATTTCGAGTTGTAAGTCTTTTGATTCTAGTACCGTAGACCAGGGTAGCGAAGTACCCTTTATCTACCCCTTTGTCACCTTTGTCACAGTCTGATAGAAAACCCTGAGGTTTTAGTGACGTCTACCACTGACGTCGGTACTTTAATTTTCTACGAATGAGGAACCTTCCTTTCAATACTGGTTGGAACTATCTTATAACTTTTCGTCTCTATAATGAAAAGGTTGTTTCCAGGTAAATCAGTTCCGACACCAAAAAGGTCACCAGTACATACCTACACTCTCAACCTGACACTTCTTTCGACTCACGGTTTCTTAACTACGAAAACTTGACACCAAAACCTCTTCTGAGAACACTCAGGGAACCTGACGTTCCTCTGGGTTGGTCAGGTAAGACTTCCTCTAGTCAGGACCCACAAGAAACCTTCCTTACTACGATTTCGACTTTGAGGTCATGAAACCGGTGGAGTACACTTGTCAACTGGGAAACCTTTTCTGAGACTACGACCCTCCCTAACCCCCGTCCTCCTCTTCCCCTGCTGGGTCCTACTCTACCAACCTACCGTAGTGACTGAGTTACCTGCACTCCGACTCACTTGAGGCCCTCTACCACTACCTGTCCCTCCGGACCACACGACGCTAAGTACCCCAGCGTTTCTCAGCCTGTGCTGACTCGCCGACTTGACTTGACTTGACTTGACTCTGGTTTAATATCGGTATTGGTTATTTCTTCTTTTGCGGTACTTAATACTAGTTATTGTCAAATACACTTCCGTTAAAACGACTACCGTTCTTTTTAGGTACCTACAGGTCTTTCTCATTTTCTTTCACTGGGTTAGATCACATGTAGAGATACTTCTAAACTGGTAGTACTTGGACTAGTACCTTTAAGTGTGGAAAAAGACAATTAAGAGTTCTCAGAGACAAATCGTATTCACAGGTATTTATACGGTACTATAGTGTTTTTCAGGTTTTTTTTTACACGAAACTCAGAGTTATTCCATAGTACATGTCTTTTATTTTCAAATGAGTAAACTTGAGATTTATACTAATTAAGAAAGGAGTCCTTTATGAACGTATGAAAAGTGGATAAGTCCAGTTGAAAAAAAAAAAAAAAAAACCGAAGTTGGACGTCGTACACCTTAGAATTAAGAGGTTGGTCCCTGACTTGGACACGAGGAACATAACCCTCGACCCTCAGAATTGGCGACCAGGTGTTCCCTTCAGGTATAAAAGTGTATAAGTCTTGTCAACGATATATCGTATGTAAAGATTTTGATGAATAAAATGTTTAGCTAAAAGTGTTTTTCCTCTCATTAACGACCCCTTAAAGGTACAGGGGTCTTTACTATGTATTTTCTTCTCTTAGGTTCAGTTAACTTAATAAAAACGAAGAGACTTAATATCAGTCTAAATCAAAGTCATACCCAAACCAGGACCACTTAGTCTGTCATTTCTCAGACGGACGTTACGTCCTTTGTGTCCTCTACGTCCAAACTAGGGACCCTGTCCTTCTAGGGGACCTCCTCCTGTACCGTTAGACAAGGTTATAAGGACGGACCTTTTAGAGTATCTGTTTCCTCGGAGAGTCCGACCAAGTACCTGAGAGTTTTCTCAGTCTGTGTTGGTTCCCTGACTCACGAGTAGTGTGTCAGAGTCAGATCAGGGGTCTCAGTACTATTTGATCAAGTAGATTGTAGTTGGATGATTTATTAAAGAGGTGATTTTATTCGAACCGTCCGTATTGGGTAACACTACTTCTGTCCTTTCCGACTAAGTCTTCATCCACCATCCTTGCTACTCGTGTCAGTCCGTTGTGACCGCCGGGGAAACGGGAAAATCAGTATTACTACTTACTTCCACCCTTGATTTTTATTGACGTGGTGTCTACCGTTCTCCGTGTCGTTGTCGTGGACTGATAGACGTTGCGAAAAACACCTACGATTGGACATATACCGTCTTTCTCCTTTGACTACTTTGATTTTGCTCTGTCACAAGTCCTTTTAGATCTCATCGTATTATTCGTCCCTACTGAACGGGGATCGATGACCGATTCTAAAATTTAAGGTCCTCGAATCCTTTGGGTCGGTTTCCTACATCAGAAAGAAGTCACAGACACTGCCCTAGCACGTCGACGAGGTTTGTGTCGTGTGTGGTGTACTGGTTGCACATCTTAGGGGAGAACCGTTGTATGGTATCGCACTTTACAATGTTGAAACTGTGTCGTCGGTTCTTTTTATACTTTACTTTACTTTACATATTTTTGTTCGAGTACGTTCGGACTCTTGTCTAAAACTTTTTTAATTTGAGAATCAGGTATTGGATGAGTCCGGTTCTTTCTCAGTTTGGTAAACTTCAACGAAAGCAACACTGGTGTCAAAGTTACTGTCAGGATGAGTGGTTCAATAGACGAGAACGTGGGAGACAGGATGTGAAAAGACGAGAATAAACCGGTCTCTATACCTATGATATAACAGTCCTGCTAGAACACGAAATCCCCCTTATTTCCTTTCTATAATTACCGTAAAAAAGAAATACTAATTTCTTTAGAACATATAAGTTTCTTGTTACCTTTATTTACGGTGATAATGAACTCCTAGATAATGATCAATAGATTCACGACTTACAATACTCGTATCAACATGTAGCCACACGTCAACCTGTACAGTCATGGGTCGGTTTCACGTTCACCCCTGACTTTAGACGGGTGTCCTACTTCTCTAAGGAAGAATTTTAAACGTCCAGGTCTCTCCCACGGATAAACGTTAAACAGACAACTTCCCCTAAGACCACCATCGTACCGACCTTCTTCCTGGAGCCAGGAACAGAGGAAACTTCTTTCTTAAGTTGTTTCTCTGATTCTAACACTCGTGGTAACTGTAAATATGTGATGGTGCACATTTTGTCTGTCGATCCCCTTTCGACGATATATCGTGTCCCTCCGTCGGTTCGTAAGACACTGTTGGATCTCCCCACCCTAGTCCCAGACCCCCTTCCCTCTGATTTCTCCCTCCCTTATACACATACGTACGTACGATTCAACGAAGTCAACACAGACTGAGACCTTAGGATACGTGACATCGAGCGGTCCGAGGAGACAGATACCCTAAGAGGTCCGTTCTTATGACTTCACTCGACGGTAGGAGGAGGTCCCCTAGAAGGTTGGGTCCACAGTCTGGGACCGGAGGATGTAGAGGACGTAAACGTCTACCCAAGAAATGGTGATCACGGTGGACCCTTCGGTCTATATTCATATGAATACCGACGAAACGTAATAACATACCGTCTTTGGTTGTGTCGTGAATTTCGTTAATAGGAGGTGAAGTTTCAAAAAAATTTCTAACACTTTATCTCTGTCACAAGTAATCTTCGTTTCATGTGCACCCTCTCGTGTGTTCGTTCGAACCTCGCTCATCACGTGTTATCGTCGTCGAAGTCAACAAAAATACCCCCGTCAAAAGGTAAAAGGTCTGACAGAGTCCGGTCAGTAGACTCCTGGAGTAGAGACGTACGTAGTCGGACCCTTTAAGGGAACTGGTGTTCTTAGCCTTTCAATACCAGCGAAACCGAAAGTGGATTATTCCCGGGTCACGAGAACGGTCGTAGAGTCACACAGTCACCCTCTGGTTGACGTCGACGAATCGGACTCCGGAAAGACAGAGGAGGGATGTTCACCCACAGAAAATAATTCAGTGTGTGTGTATCACCACACGTTAGTTCCTAGGATTTACACTTTTCCTTGATTAGTTGGTATTTTTGTTGTTGTTAAAACTGTCCAAATATTCCCAGTCCCTTTAAATTTTCCCTTGACTTTCACTTCTCATGTCAAAAGTGTTTTCCAGGTCTTCCGACCTGGTACTTGTTTCTCGTCTTAACCCATAGACCTCTCTTCCGACGTGCATTCATAGTGTCCTGTAACCACGACCTACCCCCTAGGGTTCCCGATGTAGTAAGTAAGTCTAAACGTACTCTAATCTCGACACGAGTTACTGATTCTATACACAAGGACAAGTATATGAAAATAACCGTGTCCTTTGTGAAATTTGAAAAATTCTTTTTTTAAAGGGGGTTTTTCTTCCTAAAAATTGTGAATTGACTTTTATATAAAAACGAGACTTAAAACGGAGGATTATCATGTTGTTAAGTCCCAAAATCTTTTTAATTTTTACAGTTTCTTCTCTTATCAAACTGATCAACGAACCGCCCCCTCTTCATGTCTAAGGTAACTTGTACCCTTCACTCCACAGTCAGTGCAGGCTGAGAAACACTGGGGTACCTGTTTCTCTTCGAATAGTCCGAGGAGACAGGTGCCTTAAGCGGTCCGTTCTCAAGATCTCACCCAGCGATAAGGGAAGAGGTCACCTAGAAGTACTCGGTTCCTAATTTGCGCCCAGAGGACGTAAAGTCCGTCTGACAAATGGCTGTCGGTAGTCCCTTCGGGGAACAAATTTCTTATTTTTTCTAATTCATTCTATTAGTCCTTCTACCTCTTTTTCTGAAATTTTTATATTCTGTCCTTCTAAACGTTACATGGGTACATAATTCTTCACTAAAAATTACACTCCTTTTACGTAGAAAAAAAAGAAACGTATCTACATCGTCAAATCTTATCTAAAATTTATTGTTTAGAGTGTGGTTTCTGTTCCTAACGACGTAAAGAAAAGTATGAGTTTCGATACGACTAGTGTGGTTAAGTCAAGTAGGTATATACTCCGTGGATTAATTAAAAGAAGGTACGGAAAGTAGGAAAGTTGTTGATGGTTGAGGGAAAGAAAAGTCGTCGTAGTAAAAGACGAACGGGAAGGTGACATAAGGAAGGAGGGATTACAGGATTGAGTGAAGTATTGGTGGTTGGACAATTTTAGGTTGGAGCATGTTACAGAAGTAATATGAGTTTATACACATCTTTACTCCAGTTGATAAAGACACGAGTGACCTAAGGTAAAAGGGTTTAGATGTGTAGTTTCAGGATTGTACAACGGTCTAACCTTGTCTAGGTTTCCTTCGTTGGTCCTACCTTTTGTGTTATATTGACTCAGGAGCAATCCTTGTCTTCCCAAGGAGGTCCCGGTGAGTATACGACGACGAAAGAGACGCACCTTGTGGTGCGAGAGCACTGCCCAAGGGGTACCGTCCGGAAGGATGGTCCGTAAGAGATTGAACCACGGTAGGGGAGACGTCTCCGACTGGACTGGAGAGTGAACCCCCGAGAGAGTCGGTAGATAAAGTGACAAATTGTAAATGGTGCTGAGGAACCACCTTCTTCCAGTACGGATGGGGAGAGTAGGTGTTAATGTTGTACCATCTTTTCCCTCCCTCCCTCTCTTCCTCCTTCCTTCCTTTCCCCCCTTTCCTCTTCTCCTTTCCTCTCTTTTTCTTTTGCTTCTTTTTTCATTTTTACAAGTAAGACTTCTTCTTCTCGAGAATTTTGATTATCGAGATGACTCTGTAAACTTCTTGACAGTGCATTTTTTTCTCTTCGGAGTAAGATGTACCAATTCTTTTCTCAAATGGTTACTATTCTTTTAGGTCTCTCCGTCAAAAACTGAGTGTGAGATTCTTGTTTGAAACGTTTTCATATAGTTATCAACAGACTTTATCCTATGTCATGATACAAGGAACAGAGACTCTCACAGGTATATGTCGGATCTTTTAATGAAAGTTCTCTACGACCACACTCTGAATATATCATCTGTTACTGACCTGGTCTGACTGTAACTTCTATGAAAGTTCGAACCTAATAATAAAAATTAAATTTCAATAAATAAAAAAATTAACTTCCTATTAACGAAATGTTATAACGTAACCAAAGACGGTATATAGTTGTACTTAGTCAGTATCCCTATGTACACAGGGAGGGAGAACTTGGAGGGAGGGAGGAGGGTGGGATGGGGTGGAGAGATCCAACAGTGTCTCGTGATCTAAACTCGACGGACGTAGTGTGTCGTTTAAAGGTGACCGGAAGAGTAAAAAGTGAACCATTACATATATAAAGTCCCGATGAGAGAGGTAAACAGGGTGTGAAAGGAGAGTAGGGTGGGAGAAGAAAAGTACGACACAGGTGTTTAGACAAGAGATACAGAGACAAAGGTGACGACGGGACTCCTGTTCAAACCTAATATAAGAAAACAACTTGAAGTCGTAGAAATCCACTCCATTATGTAACTAATTCCGATATATAAGAACGTGAGAAAAATTCAGTGACTCGGAACGTACTTCCCATTATAAAAGTTGTTTATAAATAAAAGGTTTAGACGTAACCAGAAGACCTTTTTGTTTTGTGTAAAGTACTTTAGGAATACCATTCAATAGTGTAATGTGTCTAACCGTAGACTTTTATCAAAATTTTTCATGTTCCGTTACTCTGTATGGTGTTCGTTTATAAAGTCACGGATGACATGTACTCTCTTTCTTAAACTTTTGTATATTCGGTATGAAGTGTCTTTTCACAAACACTACCCATTTGTTTTCGACTCATCTGATGTACTGTAGTAATATTAAAGATTTATATTGTAATGTGTAAATATAGTATAAAATCGAACAATGTACACCGATATAGATCCAACAAAACAGAGTTAGTTTTCAACAGACTGAAAACCCATTATAAACCTTTAACCGTTTTGAATTTCACTTAAGAAAGTAATAAATAATTCGGGTACACTTACAGTTTCTAACAAATGTTCGTGTCAGACTAAGTAAATCTTCAAAAGATTACTACCTAAACAAATGTTTTCACACAATTACGGATCTTTTACATGAGGTGACTCGTTTAAAAAGTATACTTTAAAAGGTAGTTTACCTTGTGTTCAAGACTTGAACAGGATTCCTGAACCTAAGATTATAGACAAACCGGTCGAAAGGAATTTCTAATCGGTAAAGGACTCGTGACAGAGGTACGATCCCTAAAATTACGCATGGTTCCTTCGGGACCTACTTAAGTTAGGACTTCTTTAAAGAAAAAGTTAACTCCCTTTTGATTAATCGTTGACCTGACCCGAAGTACATCGGGGTACACTTGATCTATAGACTACAGGGTGTCTACCAGAATGAAGTCTGATTTATCGAATCTAAAATCCTTTTCTTAGACTGTAAGTTGATGACACCCATTCGTAACAACTGTGGTGCCCAGGTTTGACCTCAAAATGGGGATTTTTAACTAATACTCTTAGATCGTAAAAGATATCTAGAACTTTGGTACGGAAAATAGGACTCACGGTTTATCAAGTTTTAACACTCGTATGAAGTAATTTTTAATGGATTTCTGTACCTAGATACTTATTGACGATTAAGGACGTTCGAAGACTTGTACTTGTATTTCCTACGAATTTCGATGTAAATTAATAATACATCTTTTTCTTCCATCACGTATTAAAATTCTTATTTATTTTGTTTACAACTCTTCGAAATTTTTTGTAAAAGGTACTTTTACGATACAATTTAAATACTAAGTTGAAAGTTATCTTCGGTAGAAGTTGTGAAAAACAAGATTAAACTCCCCTCAATTAAGTTAGTTTATGGTACCAGGCCTTATAAAAACTGGTGAAGAGAGAGGGGTGGGTTTGAAAAATTTATGTAAGTCAAGTCAAGTCAAGTCAACGAGTCAGCACGGGCTGGGAAACGCTGGGATACTTAACGTCGTATGGTCCGGAGGGACAGGTAGTGGTTGAGGGTCTCAAGTGAGTTTGAGTGAAGGTAGTTCAGTCATTACGGTAGGTCGGTAGAGTAGGAGACAGCAGGGGAAGAGGAGGACGGGGGTTAGGGAGGGTCGTAGTCTCGGAAAAGGTTACTCAGTTGAGAAACGTACTCCGCCGGTTTCATGACCTCAAAGTCGAAATCGTAGTAAGGACGGTTTCTTGTGGGTCCTGGTTAGAGGAAATCTTACCTGACCAACCTAGAGGAACGTCAGGTTCCCTGAGAGTTTTCAGAAGAGGTTGTACTGTCAAGTTTTCGTAGTTAAGAAACCGTGATTTATGTAATCACCATAGAATAAGTTAAGACCTTGTGTACAGTCGACGTTACGAGACTGACAATGTGATGTGAGACATAGCCTGAGTCTCGCTTACTGAAGGGACAACCAGGTCACCGATTCTGAGATACGAAGGTCACGTCCCTCGGGTCCAAACTAGGGAACGGTCCCTTGATCTAGGATGTACGGGGTTGCTTCTCAAACGTCCGGTATTCACTTTCTAGGGTGTACGACGTTGATTCTGTACCATGTCGGTTTTTTGTTAGTTTATTTGAATAGATTTATTATACGACGTACTTTCCTCAGTAATCCATATCATCAGTAGTTAAACTGATGTATGTTTAGAACCATCTGTTTTTTTTTTTTTTAGAACCATCTGTCTCTACTCCCGGTCCTTCAACTTCTGTAAATTTTCAGTTCTCTACTATACTAAGAATTATTATACTAAAACTTTACTTAAATATTAAAACTTGAAAAGTCAAAGTTCCTAAGAAAAAATTGAAGGAATTGGTGACTCAATGATCGAAGGTATATAGAAAAAACAGGAAAAAGAACCCTAAAACAAAAAGTTTACGGTACCTTAAGAGGACCCTTGTATTGGAAATATTGTACTCAGTACAAAATCTTAGTCTAGATTAAGTCACTGGTACCCTAGTCTTGGTAAGAAAATAAACAGTACCTTGTATTATCGTGACTAGTGTAAAATCTTGTTTTGTCTTTTCATTTATTTATGAAGAGGTTGAAAGTTAATGTATGTTGTATTAAGACCTGTCAGCTGAAACAAAAAGTCATCTTTGACAATGTTACCGTACCGGTAGGAAGACGACGTAACTATAGAGAAGATTAAACGATTCCTCGTCACAACTACCGTCCCCTACTTTAGGTCCTTCGTCATCTATTCGGTGTCGATGATAGTAGAAGGAAACTCCTTCGGACCGTAAGATCCCTATTCCTTCTACAGACTCGGTTCCAACCTTAGAAATGATCTAAATGAAGGTAGGGGTATTTGTAGAGTAGAAACACGTATAATGGGACTGAGACGTGTGAGAGGAGGAAAAGAATAGAGGTGGTCGTCATTCAAAGAATTTCTGGATTGTAACAGAAGAAAAAGAAGACTCACAGGGAGTTCAACGGTAGTCGTACGAAACATGTATTCGTGAATGACTTAAGAAGAACCTAATATTTCAAACACGATTACTTTTCCTTTCGTATTTGATAATGATAGTTTCTTTATTTTATTTGAAAAAGTTTCGGATGATCTAAAATTGTCCTAAGGATAATTTTTCATTCCACAAACATGAATTTGAGGATACTACAGTGCACGTGTCATTCGGGTGAGTCACAACTTGAAAGACGACCACTCTGTTCCGGACACGTCCCCGCAATTTTGTTCACTCCTCTCTTCGTGAAACTTGTGTAGTTAATTTTTAATGAGGAGTCTTTTAGATATTCTATTTAGATAAAAATAAAGTGACATCCACCGTCTATAACATCCTACAACTCGTTTTCGATAAGAGGAGGAGGACAAGGTGACCAGTAGGGGAGAGGGACGGACTAGTAAACTTTCACGGTCGACAAGTCCAATGGTCGAAGTGGACGGTCATCTACTCTGAAGTTTCCTAAGGTGGCTCTCCGAGAGTCACTATTGCAAGTGACAGACTATTTTTCTCGTTCTGGACACTCCTGTAAAGAGAGTGGGTCACGGGGAAAGGGAACGGAAAGACACCCAGGACATCCCCGTCCATAGAACGTTGGTACTTTTTTGTTCGTCTCTCACTTTCCGTCGTTGGTCTCGGACCGCTTCTCAAATCTGACTTCCTCCGACCGGAGGATTACGACCTGAAGACTTCGCTCTGTCACGTTTTGGGGTAAAAAATTCTGTGTAAGTAGGTTCCCAAGACAGGACGAACACTCCACGAGACGATGTTATACGTAGTCTATAATATACTAATATTTATAATATTTATTAATATTAGTATTTTCCTTAATATTAATATTTATTGATAACATTTTATATGATAAGTATTTTATAATAAAATTTCATATTAAATTTTATTAATATTTTATATGTAGTGAAGCAAAACAAGAAAAGAAAAAATTTGAAAATAAAATAATACCTCATATCAACTAAATGTTACAACATAATCAAAGTTCACATGACGCTTCTCTAAGTCAACATGTATGTGTATATAAATAAGAAAAAGTCTAAGAAAAGGGTATATCCAATAATGTTTCATAAGTCGTCTCAAGGGACACGATATGTCATCCAGGAACAGGTAATAGATAAAATATATATCATCACGCATATAGTCTCTTCCGTTACCGTGGGGTGAGGTCATGAGAACGGACCTTTTAGGGTACCTGCCTCCTCGGACCACCCGACGTCAGGTACCCCAGCGGTTCTCAGTCTGTGCTGACTCGCTGAAGTGAAAGTGAACAGTGAAAGTACGTAACCTCTTCCTTGACCGTTGGGTGAGGTCACAAGAACGGACCTCTTAGGGTCTTTACCCCTTCGGACCACCTGACGACAGATACCCCAACGTGTCTCAGTCTGCGCTGACTTCGCTGAATCGTCGTCGTCGTCGTCGTCGTCGTCATGTATATTAATTAGGGTTGGACGATTAAATAGGGAGGGAAGTGGAAAGGGGAAATCATTAGTATACAAACAAAAGATTCAGGTACTTAGAAAAGGACAAAACGTTTATTCAAGAAACGTGTTCAAAAAAAAAGTCTAAGATGTATATTCACTATCTACATCGTGTTTATGTGTTTCCTTATACTGAGCCGGTATTTTTACTTAGTTATTACGGTAAACGTCGGGTTGTGCCTACTTAGATCTCTAATAACATGGCTCATTTCATTTGGTCTGTCTCTGTCTGTTCGTGGTGAAACAAGAATTTTGTCGGGATACTCCTCCTCAGACGTCAAACAAAATTGCTTGTTCCTTTTGTCACACGTCCCCCACGCCGAGGTGGGGGTTCCGGTAGGATCTACGGTTCCAACCCCAAGTTTCGGTGTCGAGGGACTCTGGTCCGACAAAGAGTTAAAGTTTTCCTTCCGTACATGTTCGCTGATCCAGTTACGTTAGGTCGAAATGAAATAAAATGAAATTTCTTTACCTTCTTCTCTCGTTTAGAAGAGGTTACGTACTTTCACTGTTCACTTTCACTTCAGCGAGTCAACACAGACTGTGAACCGCTGGGGTACCTGACGTCGGATGGTCCGAGGAGGCAGGTCTCCAGAAACCCCTACGGATTGTTTAGTCCTAAGTAGTACTACTTTTCAAAAGAATAAAGTGTGAGAGATTTCACCCGTCCATTGTATTAGGGGTTCTCTGAGTTCAGACTCTGTTACGTAAACATCGTGAGTTATTACCGTAGACATATCCTCCGTGAATTATTTATGGGTACACACTTACTCATTCACTTACTTACGACTGATAATCCCACTCAATCCTTCATGTGTGCACTCCTAGTCGAGTTTAATTAAGAGACTCATCGGTACCCTCCGAGTCCATCGGACATCATACACTTGACATACAACTTATTTCCTTCCCTCTGTTCCTCTCTTTGTCTCCCTCCGTTCTTTCTTTCTCGGATTCCCTTTCGTGATAGTATTAACTTTCCGCCGGTATACACTTACGACTTCGACCAGGTCGAGGGAGAGTAGTGAGAGTAGCTAAAAATCCTAGGGTCAATGGTGTATCTGTCATGAAGCCAGGATGGAAGAGACGGTCACCGAAAGGATTAGAACCGAAGACTAGAGGAACTAGAGGTTACCGACCTCTGTATCGGGATGTTGATCCGGAGAAACTACGGTAAACGAAGGTACACTCAAAGGTGTCTACCGATGATAAGCCAGTACCTGGACAGACGAGTCGGAATATATTTAAAAGACTACCAACTTAGACATAAGTACTGAAATCACGTTATATGGACAGGAAAAATGGAAATAGGAAAATAAAGAAAGAGGACTCTCAACAAAGACGTGGACACAGGGTTGTACAGGAATCCATAAGATAGAGTGAGGGTAAACACTTCCAGACTTACAGGTAGGAGGGTTTTAAGTGTACAACCTCAGGATTACGGATTATATCACGATAATCTTCCACTCCGGAAACCCCTACTAATCTAGTACTTCCACCTCGGGAGTATTTTACAAGTCTCACGAAAATATTTTCTCCAGAGTGACATGGGTGATGATATATATATAGACCACCGAGTCTGCCATTTCTTGGACGGACGTTTCGTCCTCTGTTCCCAAACTAAGGACCCAGTTCTTCTAGAGAACCTCTTCCCTTACCGATGGGTGACGTTATAAAAACGGACCTCTTAGGGTACCCGTCTCCTCCGGCAGTCCGATGTCGAGTACCCCTTAGTTTCGTAACCTGTGTTGACTCGTTGATTGTGAAGTGAAGTATGGCTATTGATTCTTCCTGGTTATCGTACGTTATTGGATATTACCCTTTCTTGGACTTTTTCTTGTGCATGTGTGCATGTATACACACGTACACACGAGTCAACGCAGGTTGAGAAACACCGGGGTACCTGACATCGGACGGTCCGAGGAGACGGGTACCTTAAAAGGTCCGTTCTTATGACCTCACACCACGGTAAAGGAGGAGGTTCTCTAGAAGGACTGGGTCCCTGACTTGGGTGTAGAGAACGTAGAGGACGTGACCGTCCACCTAAGAAATGGTGATCGTGGTGGACCCTTCGGGTATGTGTGCATGTATTGACTGAGTGGACGACATGTGTATTTTGATTGTGTCGCGACATTCAGTTGATATAAAGGTTTTTTTAATAAAATTTTCTCTCCCTCTCTCTGGGGTGACTTAAGGGAGCGGGGAGGTGTTACATTCCTATGTCACTTAGGAAGACGTGGATCCTTTCCCGAAAATAGATTAGTACGACTATAGGACTAGAACTTGAACGTCGGAGATCTTGACACTTTTCATTTAAATACGGTAAATATTCGGTGAGACAGACTTCATAAAAGAATATCGTCTGACTTAACTGTTTCTGTAGTAAATAAGAGCAAGTTCCATATCACACTTGGAATCGATACGAATCGATTTTGTGAGATTCCGTCACCAAGAGTCCCGACGCCAGGGTCTTTGTCGTCTTAATCGTAGTGGACCTTTGACCAATCTTAACGTATAAGAATTCGAGATGGGGTCTGTGGGGTTTGGATGATTTAGTACCCTTATCCCGGGTCCTAAGACACAAAATTGTTTAGAAGGTTGTCTAAGAGTACTCAAGATTTCGAACTCCTGGTGTCTATAAATAAAACTTTTTTTTTTTTTTTGTGTAAACAGTGATAGAAAAACCAAGTCTTTGATACTCTTTGTGAAAATAATTTAGTGACGTTTTCTATCTATTATCTGACTCAAGGACCCAAATCAAACCTGAACTTTCGTTTCGGACTCTACTTTTACTTTTACGTCCATCAAAAAGATCCTTCATTCCGGTCCTTCATCCTTAACTCTTCTTGACTCCAGTAACAGTAATCGTCGTCTTTAAGTCGAAACGGTCCCGGAGAGTTATCTCCCAACCTTTCTTTGTGATATTTGTTTTACTGGATGTCTAAGCCTCTTTCATAAACGTTTACTACGTAGGTCGTTCTCGAATTAAAGGTTTTACATGTTTATCGAGTATGTTTAGTTGTGTTAGTTTTTTTGTTTGTTGTGTTCGTTTTTTACTCGTCTTCTGAATTCGTCTATACAGAGGTTTCTTCTGTATTTCTACCGGTTATCCGTGTACTTTTCTACAAGTTGTAACGATTAAGTTGTCACAGATTATGTCACACAATCATCGAGTCAATCATCGAGTCGGGTTGAGAAAACTTTGGGCACCTGACATCGGACGGTCCGAGGAGACAGGTACCTTAAGAGCTCCGTTCTTATGACCTCACCCAACGGTACAGGAAGAGGTCTCCGAGACGGACTGGGTGTATAGCTCGGGTTCGGAGGACGTAGCATCCGTCTAAGAAATGGTAGACTCGGTGGTCCCTTCGATTAAGAATCTCTTTACGTTTAGTTTTGATGTTACTTCATAGTGAAGTTTGGTTAGTCTTACGGGTAGTAATTCTTCAGATGTTTATTGTTTACGATCTCTTTTCTGTTTGAAAGACATGATAACCTTCCTTACATTTAACCAAGTCGGTGAGACTTTTTGGCCTTCAAGGAGTTTTTTTTGACTTTGTCTTAACGGTATACTAGGTCGTTAGGATCTATAATTATATAGACCTGTTTTGATATTAAGTTTTTCTATGTATATGGGGATACAAGTATCGTCGTGATGAGTGTTATCGGTTCTGTACCTTCGTTGGATTTACGGGTAGTTATCCACCATATATTATACACTGTATTTACACGAATAGATGCTTGGTCTTTTGTCTACGTGACTGTATGTCTTATCTGAACACCAACGGTTCTCCCATGGTCCCATCCCCTCCCTACCCAACCCTCAAACCCTAATTGTCTATGTTTGATGAGACGCATGTATATTGACCTAGTGAAACGACATGTGGTCTTTGATTGTCTTGTAGCATTTAGTTGTTGTGAAGTTATTTTGTTAAAAATTTTTTTGTCATAAAGTAGGTTTCAGATCTTAACACCTTTGAGAAGATGTCTAAGGACAGGGGGTCAGTAAATATCAAACGGAACGTAATACTGACATGGACATACCCGGACTCCAACTGTCGAAACTAACCTCCTTCAGGACTCCGTCTTTCCACCTTACTTCGAACCCTTCGGGGACTCCGTCCTGGGCACGATATGTGTCTGTACGGGTCGTGTCGATCCTGAGACTTAGGTACACCCGACTCTCCGACCTTGTTTCGTCCCGTAGTTTATGAAGACGATAATAAAGACAGTACTTTAATGGGGTTTCACAAAAATCCCGACGTTTTCCCGTCCAGAATCATTTATCCTCTCTTTTCTAACTATGCAACGAAAAGAACAAACAAAAATTGAGTATCATCAAACTAAAAATGAAATCAATATAAACTGTACTGACTACTCTCCATATGGAGTACTTGTTAATTATAAAGGATGTACTCGGTACAAAATATTAGTTGGTGTCAATAGACTATGTACAAAGAATTTAGAACTATTAGTTTGTTTGAATCTACCCTCAGTTCCAAACTCTTGGACCGAACCTATTACCACCTATCAGTGTTTTGTACTCATTATTCAGATGACTAATTTTATAAAAAAAATGATGTAGTTTTTAAAGTTCATAAAAGGTGATGACATATACTTTATCTATTTCTTCCTAGATGACATCTCATATCCCCTGATAGAAATTATAGAATATTATTGGATGTGAACATTTCTTACACTTTTTCTTTTCTATAAAGAGAAAGGATACTAAATTTTTTTTTTTCTTAAGTCACTGTCTCATTAATACAAGTCAGTACATCAGTCATTAAGTCAAGAAGACGCAGAAGTGGAGGTGTGACATGTGATTTGTAGTCTCGGACAAATTTGTAGTATTGGGACATCACAATAAAAGGAAAAGACGGTGTCTCTTTCTTGGAGGTTAAAAATGGTCAGTGAACTGAATAGTCGTACTTCAGACGATTAAAGTCGAAAGGAACGTCGATCTATACCGGTACACTAATTTAGACTGTTACTCTACGTTTCCTTGTGTACCGTCAAAAGTCGTTGGAAAGGATTTTAGGTCGGAGTTGGACGGGAAACGAAGGACAAAGAAGGAGGGGTGGAAGGACGACCGACTATTTAGACACTACGAATTAATCGTCGGTAAGTTATGAGATCTACTAGACCCCGTCCCCAGTCGTTTGATGTCGGGACCTCTGTTTAAGTTAGTCCACAGACAAAAATATGTCATTGTTCGTTTCTTACTTAAAATGTAAAAATCTACAACCTTTTTAAGTTTCTTCTTATCACAAAGTATTATGTACTTTTAGAAAACTTTAAGTTTACAATCGTAAGTAAAATTTTTTTCATAACCTTATGTTGGTATAAGTATTCAAATGAATGATAAATGCTGACGAAAGTGTGCTGTTACCGTCGTAACTCAACAATGTTATCTCTGGAATACTCGGTGTTCGGATTTATATAAACATAGACCGGGAAATATCTTTTTACAACAACTGACGAATGAGAACCGTTACCTCCTGTACGGTTCCTCTCATTATTCTATCTTTTATCTTCCTCGTACCCAGGAGGTCCTGAAGTACCTCACTTTGGTGGTACGTTAGGACCTAGTCCATGGAGATCTGAGAGAACATTATCACTTTGTTTGTGGATATAAAAATTCGGTAACAAGGTATTAAATCATCTGAGTCATTTTCACTTCAACGAATCAGCACAGGCTGAGAAACACTGGGGTGTCTGACATCGGATGGTCCGAGGAGGCAGGTACCCTAAAAGGTCCGTTCTCACGACCTCGCCTAACGGTAAAGGAAGAGGTCCCCTAGAAGGGTTGGGACCTTAATTTGGACCCAGAGGGCGTAACGTCCGTCTAAGAAATGGTAGACTCGGTGGTCCCTTCGGCTCGGGAAGAACTTAGGGTGAACGATACGTATAAATATCGAGGAGGGTGTTTTCTGTCTCCTAAGAAGGGGTTAGGAATGGAAACCAGAAGTAGTTGTAATTGTAGTTTCTGAGCTTTACATAAACACGTCAGCTCGAACGGGATGACACGAACAATAACGGTACTCCTCTTTGACCGGAGAATTGGACGTCCAGGGACTGATTAACCCGAAGGAGTACTGAGTCGGTATTTCTTAGGTAGACGGTTATCGTTTCTACACCCAAGTTAGGGACCCATTCCTTCTTATGGGGTCTCTTCTTTTATCGTTTGGCGAGATCGTACGAACGGACCCTTTAGAGGACCTATCTCCTCGGACCACCCGATGTCAGGTACCCCAACGTCTCAGTCTGTACCGACTCGTTGATTGTGAAGGTGAAAGAAAAGTCCTCTTTAGTAGGAAACGATAGACCATTCGATTTACGTGGTGGTACACAACGGAGACTTTCGTCTCTTAGTTAGGGGTGAAAAAATTCTCGTTTGAACCATCGTGGGTCCATATGGAGTTTGATCACCACAGGACCATTTGTAAATTGTTGATTGGATGGAGGAGTAAGGGGTGGTAAATATCGTCAATCTCTAAAGGTATCACATTTATAGTGGTCCTTACTAAAGTCTGATGGTTTGATTTCCCAGGGACTAGTGCCAACCTTTCTTGCACATATCACCTGATAGTATGAACCAACCGTATGACGACGAAAGTTTGGGTGACGCATTTCTCTGATAAGTATAGATCTTTCTCAGTTTCCTTACTCACGTCCGTTAAATTGAAACAAAACCTACGGTCTCCGTCTTTAAACGGACTGACCAATGTTTAAACGTCTATTTTTACGAAATTTTGGATGTGTTACTTATAGTAACATGACGTTTCATGTTCACAATGCTAACCCTTGAGGAACCGTCAGGTCACCCAACTCTGAGACACGAATGTGACGTCCCCTGGGTCCGAGTTAGGGATCAATTCCTTAATTAGAACGTTCCATGTACTACATCGGTTTTTTTTTTTTTTTTTTTCTGTCCTCTTTACAAACCCCGGTCCCTACTCGGTTTCCTATCAGATCCAATGACGTTTTTCCGAAGGTTTCAGTATAAAAAATTCTGGGTACTCCTGACGTATGTGTGTGTGTGTGTGTGTGTGTGTGTGTGTGTGTGTGTGTGTTTTATATATGACCTTACTTATTCTATAAAAGTTCAAGACGAGGAGACACTGAGTTTTTGACTCATTGATCTGAGACACAAACTTCTGACACACAATTTGTTAATAAGTCCTTAGAAGTTTTAATTAAGACAAGTACATCAGAAATAGTACTAAGATACTTTTTTATAATAGAAGAGACATTGCTTTGTTTGAGAATTCACTGTTTTAAGATGACTACAGACGTAAGGGACAATAGGAATTAATTGGATTATATTGTTCGGTTTACAGACGAAACTTAAAGTTCACAAAATAAAAAAACTTCTAAGATATAAGAAACACTTGTTTCCACGGGACGAACTTTTACAATTAGAGGTTTCGTCATAATCAATGATTCGATGGTCGAGATAAAGGTACCAAAAATTTTTTATGGAGTCTGTCTCTAAACCTTACTTCTAAAGGTTTTAGACCCTGGTTAGTTCTTTAGTGAGGGATTTTTAGAACAATCGAGGTAATTCTCAAAGGTAGATTTTTTTGCTCAAAATGAAATCTTGTTACGGTTTAGGAGACTTAATTAAAAGGTAAAAGGGAAAAGTGACAAGGTCCTGAAGAAAAGTATATACGGAGACAAAAAAGGTCGTACCGTCTACAAATTTGTAAAATTACTCCTTTAAGTTCAGGAATTCAATTAAGTCTTCCTGTCCTAATATGGTTAGATAAAACCGGTCATTTAATAGTCAAATTTAGTGATTCTTTGGTCTTAGGTATAATAATAAAATTTTTTAGCAGTTTTATGTGGTCTCTGACAGATTTGTAAAGTATTGAACCCCCCTTAAACGACAACGGTCAGAAGTCTTAGCTATATTTACATGCCTTAAAACGGTCACTTATGTTAAAACTTACCAGACGACGGGTTTAGAATAGTTTGAGGTACACTTCCTCTCACTATGAATACCGTATACCAAACTCCGTATCCGTGTCCGTCCGTGGATAGGGAGATTTAGTTCTGGAAGGGGTAACACAAGATCTTACGATACCAACCCAAAGTTCGTGTTCCCGTCCGGTTCCACCACCTAAAGTCTAAGTGAGGGTACATTTAGTTCCCTCAAACCAAAATATGTAACTGTAAGATGATTTCTAAAGTGAACTTTTCTCTCGTCCCTAAGACTATGAAATTTTGATTACTTTAGATCACGACAATATTACGATCCGAAATATGAATTTAGTTAGGGTTCGTAGTATTTAGACATGGTGTGACTAAAGTCCTATCATTACTAGAACTAAGACAATAATTCCTTGTGTGGTTCTTTGTTCCAATACTTTGGAAGTATATGAATGACTCTAATCAGTGACTCCAGAGACAAGTGACGTGTACAGTACTGTTAGAGACAGTATACAGTTCATCGTTGTAGACTTTTTTTAACAAAATCTAAATTCAGTATCGGCTCGAAAGGGAATATTGACCTCTTTTTTGAAGATTGATATATATGGAAAAATGAAGATGAAGTGTCTTTGAATCTTGGTTTACACATAGGGTCTCTATTGGTCAAACATATTTATTGAAACATATTTAATTAAATTGAAACATATTTACTGGTCAAACATATTTACTGAATTACAAGACCAAAGATAAGACTAACAGTATATAATTAAATATAAAAGTGGTCCGACGTACAAAATAAAATAAAAAAATGTTAAAACAATTCACAATACGATAAATTTATATCGAACTATCGTATATTATCTCTAGACTTTATATTGTCGACCTATATTACCGAGAAAGAGAGGGGACACTTTCCGAGATCTAACAGGTTCCTGAGTCTGAGGGAGATAGAACAACGAGGGAGTTTGTTGTCACACCAGGAGTAAACGTACCAGGTACTGCCAGAAGTACGTCGTTCTTCTTCCGTCCTGGCCTTCTCGCCGAGTCAGACAGAGGAGTTCCTGTTATGGTCCTTCAACGTGGGTACTGTAACCGGTATAGATCAGTGTGTTTGTTAAAAATATTGGGAGAAGTAGACATCCAAAGTAACTGTATTTTTCCTGTCTCTTATCTATGATCTTCTTCTTTTCTTTGTAGGTAAAAGTATAAAATTGGATATAGTGACTAAGAACTTGTGATCATCCGTGGTCTAAGTGGTTCTCGAACTTTGTGTTTACGGACCCGTTAGTTGTGACCGAAAGATTTGATCCTAAAGTTCCGTTCTCCGGACCATTAGACGTATGACCGAAAGATTTGATCCTAAAGTTCCGTTCTCCGGACCATTAGACGTATCAATTGTTTGTAAAGTCTACTAAAACTAGTGGTCTATATAAACTCTTTGACTTCTCATTTAATAGAAAGAACAAAAGTTATTTTATAGACACGACTTGATCCATTGAGTCCATATAACAATAAGGAAATTCGGTACAACCTCCCCTTTTTTATTGTACTATTTATTATAAGGGTGGGGGTCCGACTAGACGTTTCTTGGTTGTGTGTAGGAAGTTTCCCAGAGAAGAGGAATCAAATAAAAAAAAAATACGTACTGACGGAAAAGGAGGATTTAATCCGATAAAGTAAGTCAGGATGAACTCAGGTGAAGAAAAGAAGGATTTTCGTCGGAGTATCATTGAAGTTGTAACGGGAACGGTCATACACCATAGTAACGTTGTACTGTTGAAGTCAAAACCTCCGTTCCTATTTAACGGGTTCTACTATTTATTTCACCACCATAGTACCTTCAGAGTTTCATCTTCAGATATACTTTGTACCAGCATCATTGACCTCTCTTCTCCTTTCTTGTTTTTCGGGTCCGATCTACCTGTCGTCAGTGTCTTCCGGTTTCCCCTTGGTTCCGAAAAACGTCGAGTGTTCCGATGTGGTTTTGGGACTAGTCTGTAGATACCCCTTTTTAGTTATACAAGGAGAATTGAGGAAGATTATAGTAAAAGGACGATAACAGTCCCACCGGGTCTCTGACTGTAGAGGGATTTTTCGGAGACGCAGTCGAGGGGTGCCACGACTGGTCCAGTAGTCGTCTTATCTAGTAGAAAGAACACACGCAAGAATTCGGTCTGGTAAGTCTCTTCAGTTTCCTTTTCAAGGGTGACCGAGAAGCCTCGGAGGGTTTAGGACACCCAATATGTGTTCGTCTACGGTACCGGTCTCGTTTGTCACGAGGGACGGTCACGGGGGAATCGGTCAAGGACTAAACGAAGTCATTCAAACATGAATTAGTGTAACTAACACAAATTTTGCGGTGTCATAAGATCTCATTCAAATGAATGTAAACCTTTAATACAGACTAAAGATTGAAATGTTTCTTTAGTACTCTTTAGACTTATGATAATGTCTCTATGTAAATTACAGTGTAAAAATACGAGTGTGTGAGGTCTTTCTAGTTGAATAGGAAGATTGTAGTCTGTTCTTCGGTACGTTACGTGAGAGTTTTGGTGTGAAGGGTCCCCCAATTGTCATATTTCCGACTATACGTATCGTACACACCCCAATTTCGACACAATGGTGTGTTCACTGTTTCTTTTTTCTAAGGGTAAGATCCACAGGATTATCTGGAATCGTATTTTTGTCTCAGTACTTTCTCCTTTTAAAAGACTTTTTATTGGAAAAATTGGTTATATCTGTCTTTACCATTTTTCCTAAACCCTCGACTGGGGGTCCCTTCATGTAAGTTTTACGACAGGGAGCATAATTTTTTGTTACTATAATCTGAACTCAGTAAAGAAATACACGTTAACATCGTGACTTCTTCCGCTATGAAATATATATTTATATACACATTCCACTGTAAACATATGTTGACTTTAATCAAACACTATGTGTTAAATTTTTGTGTGTCCAGAAAATCGTCATTTCGAAGTAGAGTGAAAGGTGACACTTAAATTGTATGTTCTATGAGTGATCTCGATTTTATTAAATTTTTATAAAATGGTAATGACAAAGAGGTCTTTATATGTTACTAAAAACTTATAATCTTTACTCAATTTTCGTAGTATAAAAATTCTACTATATTAATAAATTGTTTTTAAGGTATATTAGTCGTATTTTAATAATCTGTTATTCTTTGAACTAATTCACTAACCTATAGTTTTTTTTACTTGTTTTATTTCTTAAAAAGGGTAGTGATAAATCTTATAACTCATACTTTATGATTAGATTTATGTTTCTTTTATGTTTTGTTAATATATTTTGTGGACCCTTGTTTTTTGTATAATTAAAATTCTTTAGATATTTTTATTTTCAGATTATGAAATGACTACTACATTTTTTCTAAAGTTATTCATAACTTGGTTTGATACAGCTATTAAACTTGTAAGTTACAACATTTTCATAACTAAGAGACACATGACCAAAATATTATATATATATAAGGTCATTTTCAGTTTTACCTTGAAAACCGAATATGACTTAGCTAAGACTTCAAAGAATCCTATTTTCTGTTATATTTCTTTTTTTTATGACATAACCAAATCGGTATGTAACTGTACTTAGACGGTACCCACATGTTCATTAATCGGAAGTTAATTTTATTTATTTACATATAAATTTTTTTCTTTCTTTTTTTTATCCACCTTTACTCGTCCCTTTACAATTAATCGTGAAATTTTCTAATAAATTTCATATCATATTTTAGTTNTTAATTTTATTTATTTACATATAAAATTTTTTCTTTCTTTTTTTTATCCACCTTTACTCGTCCCTTTACAATTAATCGTGAAATTTTCTAATAAATTTCATATCATATTTTAGCTTTATAATAATAGATGATACCAGATTATGTGTTACTTTATTTCCTCTACGATTTTTATATTAGTTTATATTTTCGTGTATAAGTTATTTGTAATATTATTTCTTTTGACCCCCGTCTATTGACTAAAATTATATCTTTTTTCAACAGAAGTATAATGAACACAAAAATTCACAACGGTCCACAATACCCAAAAAAAAGAAGGTTCCATATTAACTGTATGTTATGACATATTTAAACTCCAAAGGGTTCCTCTAGGTTGGTCAGGTAAGATTTCCTCTAGTCGGGACCCACAAGAAACCTTACTGACTACGATTTCGACTTTGAGGCCATGAAACCGGTGGAGTACGCTTCTCAACTGAGTGACCTTTTCGGAGACTACGACCCTCCCTAACCCCCGTCCTCCTCTTCCCCTGCTGTCTCCTACCCTACCGACCTACCGTAGTGGCTGAGCTACCTACACTCGAACTCACTTGAGGCCCTCAACCACTACCTGTCCACCCGGACCGCACGACGTTAAGTACCCCAACGTTTCTCAGTCTATACTGACTCGCTGACTTGACTGACTGACTGACTGACTTCACCGTGATCACCATTCCTTGGACGGACGGTTAAGTCCTCTAAATTCTCCACGACCAAACTAAGGACCCAGTCCTTCTGGGGGACCTCCTCTCGCACCGTTGGGTGAGGTCATAAGAACGGACCTCTTAGGGTACCTGTCTTCTCGGACCTCCCGATATCAGGTACCTCAACGTTTCTCAACCTGTGTCGACTTCACTGAGTCGTGCGTCCGTGCATGACATATTCAAATTCCACACATCGTATTACTAAACTGAACATATGTAGTGCTTTATTCAAATCACTTGTAGGTAGTCGAGTGTATCTATGTTTATAATTATCTTTGTTGTAAAAAAAGGACACTACTCCTTAAAATCCGAAATGAAAGTATTGTTGAAAAAATATATTATATTTCGACACAATTAATATAAATAGTACAACATACAATGTAGGGAGTATGAATAACTAGAATATTGACCTTCAAACATGGGAAACTGACGGAAGTAGGTTAAGGGCGTACGGTTAGGGACGAGACTATGGTGTCTAGAGTAAAGAAAAAGATGCTTAAACCTACTAACAAAAATTTCGTACTAACGGGTTGTTGTGAGTCAATCAACGATAATATGTTGTTCTCTAGTTATAAAGATATGTAAAGTTTCGTTAACGATACTATTCGGATCAATACTATACAGTGGTGTCTTTCTAATAACGTGTTAATAATAATGTGTCAATAATGTGAGATATAAGGGGTGGGAACGGAGTAACTGACTCGACGATGCAGAGTGAGTAAAGAGGTCGTGGACGCGACCTTAAAAGTGGTAAATGGTGGGACCAAGAGTCTGGAAGTCTAAACTTGACTGAGTGTGTTAGTCGGACGGTTGAAAGGACCACCAAAACGAAGAGACTTCTTGAAACCAAGTATGTTGTGGATATTTAGTTAGATTTGTGACCTCCTCTATGTATCTGGGGACACGAGGATTAAATTGGTTCCTTCAATTTTTTACCAATAATTCGAATTCGTTTCTTAGGTCGGTAAATCGTGGTGAATTTTTATTTATAGATTTATCCACCGACCCAAAAGGTGAACTTTTAACAACCAACTATAGTAAATCCGTGTTCGACTGGACCTTCAAGTCTTATACAGGTCCATGGTGACTGGTAGACTGATCTAGGTGCATACTTTGTTTTGTCAGGTTGTCGATTGTAAAAGCAGTAGTGAGACAACACGGATTTCTTTAGTGTATTTAGTAAAGTTTAGTCTCAAGAGTCGTCCTGAGACGATGGTTGCCCGCTCGGTTCCCTCCACGACTGACTCATTTGTTGAGTCGTTGTTTGACCTTTCACTCTTTAGTTTAACGACCTAGAACCTTTCTCGTGTTCTTATTGCGGGTATCCTAGTTCGCCTTGCAAACGTACGGTAGTCGAGACCCTGACGCCCTCTGTGTGCGAAACACGATGTCGGTATGTAACGGAGAGGACGTGGTCAACTACGAATACGGTTTCTCACTCTTTGAGACATTTAAGATAGCAGACACGTTGAGGTGAAGGGGGCAGGAGTAAGTCCTCTAAATGAAAAATGGATGAAAGATGGGAATGGAAGAGTAGGAAGAGGGAAGGTGTAAGATAGTGTAGGGATTAGATCTCCAGACGTTTCACTCCGGGTCCATCGGGTACCTCCTACTCCACTTAGAGGATCTCATGATCCTCTTTATCTTTTAGAAGAGAAATATAAATGAAAAATGGGCGGGGGATTTAAATTACTTTTATTTTAATTTTACTATGTTATGAAATATATATTATCCTTCTATTATAATCAGAAAAAGAGTTTTTTTTTTTTCGACACTCTTGACTAATTAGTCAGGACTTATAAGTAACCTCCCTGACTACGACTTCGACTTTGAGGTTATTAAACCGATGGACTACGCTTCTTGACTAAATAAACTTTTCTGGGACTACGACCCTTTCTAACTTCCACCTTCCTCTTCCCCTGCTGTCTCCTACTTTACCAACCTACCGTAGTGACTGAGTTACCTGTACTCAAACTCATTTGAGGCCCTCAACCACTCCCTGTCCCTCCGGACCTCACGACGTCAGGTACCCCAACGATGGGTATAGTCATAAGAACCCGAAGGGACCACCGAGTCTGTTATTAGGTGTACGTTGAGACCTCTGGACCCAATCTAGGGACCCAACCCTTCTAGGGGACCTCCTCCCGTACCGTTGGGTGAGGTCATAAGAACGAACCTCTTAGGGGTACCTGTCTCCCCAACGTTTCTCAGTCTGTACTAATTTATTGATTCGTCTCGTGTCGTGTCGTTTACTTTTCCATTCGTTACGATCATTGTCTGTGGTGGAAACGGCCGACAAAGGAGACTACACCAGTAAGAGGAAACCCTTATCTCCCATGAGTACTCGTATCTTCAACTGGTCACTACCAGGGAAGTCGTATGACTAAACGTTTCATGAATTTCATCCTAAAACTACTATAAGGCTAAAAAAATTCTAAAAAAATACACCTAGTCAAAATTTCGGAAATAACTTAAAAATCGTTATAACGAGGAAGAAATACAAAACTAAAAAACCGGGATTCAGTACTCCCCAGAATCGAGGGACTTGTCCCTAGTTTGGGTGTCGGGAACCTAATGTTCTATAATTGGTGTCCCGGTAGTCCCGTCAGAGTACTACTGTAAGTCAAAATTAGTTTAACAAACAGTGTCTTCTCGTCATTTTTCTAAAGGTGTAGTTTTTATTTATGTTTCCTTTAATTCGTCATTTGACTTCTCTCGTGATTTGACAGTTTACGGTCCTGGTCTCTACTTTTAATCTTGTAGTCATATAAATTCGTCGGTGTAAGACTCTATCTTTGTAATTCTTGATTTGTTACCATCGCACTAATATGTTAAAAGGGTGTCTATCATTATGGTTTTTGATATTATTGAAAGTGGTGTGTAAATTTTTAAGTTCTACTCAGAGTGAATGAATAATTGTTAAAAATATTTATCATAGTCACCCATGTCTCGATAAAGTAATTTTGAAAATTTAGAAGGTTGAAGGTTAATCGAACATTGTTGATGGGTTATGACCCTTTATACCTTTAAAGGATCAGTTTAAAATTATGTTTTGAAAAGAATTAACCTTCTGTCTTAAATTTTAACTTACTTATACTTTTAACTTATTTATATTGTTGATACTGTCGTCACCTTAATTTCGTAGTTCTCTTTGATTCTGCTCGTGAAGTATAGTCGAGACACTGGTTCATGTTTGACGTCTCAACAACCCAAAAATAAATTCTTTATATGAGTTAGTGTGAATAGAGTTATATTTGTGTGTATTTAACATATATAATCGTTTTGATATACTGATAGGATTAAAATATAATTCGTTTTTATAAAATGACAATCATTATTTTAAAATTTCTTAAATTTTACATTAGAAAAATAAAGAGAGAACATATTCAACATTATATGTATTAAAATCATGATATTATATCATTATATTAAATGTTTGTCATTTATAGATCACCCGAGTACTCGTTAGTTTTTTCGGTCTTTTTATTTGTGACGAGGTCAGAAATTAAGAGTGTCGACGATTTCAATAAGAGAATTATGTGTTGACTTGGTACGGAACACGAAGAAATTTTTAGACAATTACCGAGGGATACCGGGTTACTTGTTTTACGTTTGAGGAATAGTTTTATATGCTCGCTGGTCCAGTTTGCAAAAGTCGGATTATAGATAAAACCGGAAAGAGTAAGAGAGTCTGTACTAATTAAGGGGTATAAAGGTATCGAGAAGTGGACACTGAGGTCGTTGCTTGAGTAAAATAAGACGTCATAATTTTCTTCGGACATACCTCATCACTTATCTTGTGTCCTGTCTCGGTCCTTCAGAGACCAACGTGTGTCGAGATGATAACGGTCTGACTCTGGGACTGAACCGTAAAATAGACTGTAAGTCAAGGGGGAGACATTTTACCCCATTATTCTCTAGCAATCGTTATTATATGTATATAAAAGATTAAGAATAAAAATATCGAGAGATTTCCCTAATACCTATGGTTAATTAATGCACCCTGTTATTAAAAGTTCTTTACATTTATATTGTTTGAGTGTGAACATTGAAGTAAATTAGTAGAAAGTAATAAATGTTTAACACAACGGTAAATTCCTAATTTCGTAAACTAAGATAAAGGACAAAGACTATTCAAATAAAATCCTAATTGTCTTCAAAATGGTCAAACCAAAAGGTCTTGAAAATGGTGAGGAGTGGTGTATAGGTCTTCTTTTTCCCCCAACCTCCAAGAAAAAAAAAAAAAATTGAAATAAAATGAATTGTTATGACATAACCAAAACGGTATGTAACTGTACTTTGGTTGGTACATCTTCAGAGTTAGATGACATCCTAAGAGAGATTATGAGGAGCTGTTTGTCGTCTTTAGTGCGATCTACTTTCATTAGAATCTGGTAACGATCCTTTAAATCGATTGTTTCGTCAATTTTAATCACGTTAATTTATAAAATTTTATATACTGGTACATCGGACCGCCTACTTCACTCCAAAACCCTTTACGAATCGAGGACATGACTACGTTTCGTGATTTCTAAGGTGGACACCGGATCCAAGTAACCATTGCGAAACTTGGAGACCGTTGATTTTTCTCGTTACTTTCTCTCAACAAAGACTAAATTTCGTAACACCGAAAAGAGATGTGAGGTATTTGATTCTCCTCTTTGGTTGAATTGGTGAAGTGAGAAGGGTTTGCGTATGTATATAATCTTTACTCCCCTTCTGTGTTGTTCGTGTACATACTGAATTTCCTGTTTATTTTGGAGTTTGAAAACCGACCCGAGTGCGACTACTGATCTTGTACGCATACCGCACGGTGCTTTCGGAGATAAATATATATAAATACATACTTTGTTTACTCGCACGAATCGGTGAGTCAGCACAGACTGAGAAACGCTGGGGTATCTGACATCGGGCGGTCCGACGAGACAGTACGTCACACTAGGTATAAAACTCATCCTATTTTATACTTGTATACAGACATTTACAATGTCTTAGTAAACGTATCCACATAACGTACCTACGTAAAACGTCTTACAGTGTCCTTAAGTTTGTACTCACCCCACCTATCTTTCTCTTTTCGTCATTGAGTCAAGGATATCTTGTGACTTACCAAAATTAGGGGGGCCACCTTAGGTTCGGTCCTTATATGACTTTAGGAGACCGATTTTTGTAATAATTATTTTAATAAATGAAACTTTAAGAAAGAACAAGGATTTTTTACGATGTTATGAGATCGTTCGGGTGGTACTTTGAACTGATCGTAGGAAGTCTAAATTCCCGGAAGTAGAAGTAAATAGGTAAATCCTCTTGTTTGTGTTTAGGACTTTGAGTACCTAAAACCTTTGTCTCTTTTTTCTACACCTCTTTCCTTTCATCTATTATTCTAAAACGATAGTAAATGTCTGAAGTTGAAAGTGAAGCCATTTATCTACCTTCTTAGAAACTAATGTCTAACTTCTATCTGGGAAACGATAACCAGAAAGGACCACCGAATCGACATTTCTTAGATACACAGTTGTGTTCTCAGTGTCAAAGCTAAGGACCCAGTCCTTCTAGGGGACCTCTTCCCTTATAGATGGGTGAAGTCATAAGAACGGACCTCTTAAGGTACCTGTCTCCTTGGACTGTCCGATGTCAGATACTCTAGTGTTTCTGAGTCTGTACTGACTCGTGTGTCGCACACACGTGTGTGTGTGTGTGTGTGTGTATAAATATGTATATATATCTCTCTCTAAATAATTAAAGGATTACGACGACATTGTTTATCGGGGTTTGAACCGTTGAATTGTTGTGTTGAAATAAGACCTCCAGTTTTTAGGTTTTGCACAGAATGACTCGATTTAAGTTCCATAATCTACCCAATATAAGGAAGACACACAAGATCTCCTCTTAATTAAAGGAATAAAAGAGGTTTAAAGTCTTCGGTAAACTTAAAGAACCGACCACCGGAGAAGTTGTAGAATTTTCAGTCGTCGTTTCGTAGAAGTTTACAGAGAGAATGAGACTCAGAGGTCGTAGGGAGAACCTTCTATTCCTGGGGACACTAATGTCACTTGTGTGAAGCTACTAGGTCTTATGACAAGGGTAGAGTGTTAGGTATGTAATTAGTGTAGACATTTAAGGGAAAAAGCTATACTCCGTCGTATAAGAATCCAAAACCTTTAAATTCTCAAATTCCACACCGATATAAACTCTACCCTCGTAATAAGAGGGGTAGTGTCTATATGTGTATATAAAAAAAAGATCTCTATGTAATTTTGACCATTATGACCTAAGTAGACCCCTCTTTTCGATATCGAGACCACTAGATTCTATCCTTTCTATAAACGACGAATGACACACAGTAAAACGGGAAACTTAGAAAAGGAGCACGCACGTATTAAAATTTCGTAAGACAAATTTTCTAGGGGAAAACCTGTTACAAAATTCTTCGGCATAAACATGGACAGTTCTTTGAGTTTTTCAATATCAAAAATTTTTTAATGAAAGTATGTTTCGTCTGGGAATTCTCTACCGATAATTGAAATTTATGAGGAATTTAAGACTTATAAAATATCAAACAGAGGTAAATAAATTTCTACTGGTGTCAGACGAAATTAGGCATTACCTGTAAATCTTCTAGATCGGTGTTCGAATTTTTATTAGTAGGACTCCAATCCTACATGAAGACTTCTTCATGGAGGGTGATTTAATAAATGACGAATTAATTAAGGTTACTCATAATACAAGAACCTTTGTACTGTTTCCTTTTCAACTCATTATTGTGTTTCTTCAAATAATGTCAGACTACCTGTCCCTCCGGACCGCACGACGTCAGGTACCCCAACGTTTCTGAGTCTGTGCTGACTCACTGACTTGACTTGACTTGACTGGACTGGGGTGTATAATGGCGGTGAGAGTCTATACGTTTCACCATCCACGATACCAACTCTCTCGTCTTTACACAAGAGTAACCACCACTTCTGTTACTTCACAACGATTGTCGATTTGAGACCAATACTTCTACCTACCGCATATACCTTCGTCAGTCCCACCAACTCCTCTCTTGAAAGTCCCAGTTCTAATATCCCTCTTCTCAGTCTTGGTACTCGACATCACCTACCTGGTAACCGTTATGTCTGTCCCGTACACGTATTCACACTCAACGATTCAGAATCATCTTTTTATTGGTCTTCAGTACATAAAATAAGTCAAAGGAAATTAAGAAGTTAAGTCAAATCAGTGAGTAAGTACAGGCTAAGAAACGTTGGGGTACCTGACTTCGTACGGTCCGGAGGGACAGGTAGTGGTTGAGGTCCTCGAACTAGTCTGAGTATAGGTAACTTAGTCACTACGGTAGGTTAGTAGAGTAGGACAGTAGAGGAAAAGGAGGATGGAAGTTAGAAAGGGTCGTAGTTCCACAAAAGGTTCCTCAGTCAAGAAACGTAGTTCACCGGTTTCATAACCTCAAAGTCGAAGTCACAGTCAGGAAGGTTACTTATAAGTTCTGACTAAAGGAAATCCTACCTGACCAACCTAGAGGAACGTCAGGTTGCCTGAGCTCAGAAGAGGTTGTGGTGTGAAGTTTTCGTAGTTAAGAAACCACGAGTCGAAAGAAATACCAGGTTGAGAGTTTAGGTATGTACTGATGACCCTTTTGGTATCGAAACTGATCTGTCTGGAAACAACCGTTTTATTACAGAAAAAAAATTATACTACAGATCTAACCAGTATCGAAAAGAAGGTTCCTCGTTTGTAGAAAATTAAAGTACCGACGTCAGTGGTAGACGTCACTAAAACCTTGGGTTTTTTTATTTCAGAGAGTGACAAAGGTAACAAAGGGGTAGATAAACGGTACTTCACTACCCTGACCTACGGTACTAGAATCAAAAGACTTGCAACTCGAAATTTGGTTGAAAAAGTAAGAAGAGAAAGTGAAAGTAGTTCTCCGAGAAATCAAGAAGAATCGAAAGACGGAAATTAAGAATCATGGAAGTAAAAGATGTTACCGACTCCTTAACGGTTTAGAACAAAGAAAACGAAATGAGGTAAAGGGATCTACAACCTACTACGTCGCTTTTGTAGGTAAAATTTCCAACAAGATAAAAACCAAAACTAGTAATTACAAGATGTGTCGTACAGAGTCCTTCGTATTTTACTCTACAAGTCTAAGATTAAACGTACTTACTTAATTACTCCCTCGGTCTTTTTCCACCATCGAATCTATGGTCTAAGTTCTTATTTCTTACAGTGTAGAGTCACCTTCTAACTATAGAGTCGACGTTAACGAGGGTAATTGAAGTAAGAATTTAGAATAAGTTTATAAAGGGTACAAGATCTTTTCTATTTTTAAGTAAGTACCTAAATTTATTTCGAACCTACATACGGTTAAAACATAAGATTACACTTCTATTCTTTATAACAAGTCTAAAAATTTTTTAGTAGGTTGTAAAAACTCTAAAATATTTATCATGAATTTATCATGATAAATTTAGATTCGTAAGTAAACGTATTTAGATTCGTAAGTTAACTTTTATGAAAGTAAAACAAAGAAGGATATTTAATATATACCCTTCTACCCGTATAGAATCACCGTATGTCAATAAAAAGTAACTATGTAAGAAAAGGGTGAATAATCATTTAAGTCAGAAATTCCCTAAGATAAGATCTCTTCTTTTACCTTTTATTATAAAACTCGTGTGCAATCCATGGTCATAATACGAGACGATACTTTATGAGTACTTTCGAACTACTTCAATCACAGTAGTAGTTAAATTTTTACTTGTCATTTTTTGTTCCCTTAAATGAACTCTCACGAGTCGACCACTAAATTTGGGTTGGATTTCTTAAAGTTCAGGAGAGTGTGGTGTAGGTTTGTGGTATGTTAGTAGGGGTATTATAAAAAGTAAACCTTGATCTTCATACAGATGGTTCTTAGTAAAATAAATAAGTTCTATTTTTGTGTGTGGGTACGTGGATGTGTCCATCAGTTCTTAAAAGACGATATAATTTTAAAATCTAGAATTAGTAGAAATTTTAAAAATAATTATTTCCCTTATCCTTGTAGCTTTTTCAACCGGATTTCGAGTTGTAGGTCTTTTACTTCTAGTACCGTAGGCCAGGGTAGTGAAGTACCCTTTATCTACCCCTTTGTCACCTTTGACACAGTCTGAAATAAAACCCCCCGAGGTCTTAGTGACGTCTACCACTGACGTCGGTACTTTAATTTTCTGCGAATAAGGAACCTTCTTTTCAATACTGGTTGGATCTATCATATAAGTTTTCGTCTCTGTAATGAAACGGCTGATTCCAGGCAGATCAGTTCCGATACCAAAAAGGACACCAGTACATACCTACACTCTCAACCTGACACTTCTTCCGAATCGTGACTTCTTAACTACGAAAACTTGACACCACAACCTCTTCTGAGAACTCTCAGGGAACTTGGCGTTCCTCTAGGTTGGTCAGGTAAGACTTCCTCTAGTTGGGACCCTAAAGAAACCTTCCTTACTACGATTTCGACTTTGAGGTCATGAAACCGGTGGAGTACGCTTCTCAACTGAGTAACCTTTTCTCAGACTACGACCCTCCCTAACTCCCGTCCTCCTCTTCCCCTGCTGTCTCCTACTCTACCGACCTACCGTAGTACCTGAGCTACCTGCACTCAGACTCACTTGAGGTCCTCTACCACTATCTGTCCCACCGGACCGCACGACGCTAAGTACCCCAGTGTTTCTCAGCCTGTACTGACTCGCTGACTTGACTTGACTTACTATTAAGGTAGAACTATAGCGAAATTTTGTAATTTTATTAGTGACACTAAATTTAATATGGATCTCACTCGTAATATCATATGTTGTTAGATTTGTTCTCTGACTTTAAATTGTCGTCTAGCGATTCCAACTTTTCAAGTCACTTGACTACATAAAAGATCTCCAAGGACCAACTTCCGTGTCTTTAACGACTGAAGGTGGTCTTATTTTGGCGACAGTCTGTTCTGGGAGAATAGAGATGTCTCCGGTAAGCCCGAATAAGGAAAATAGGTACACCCACTAAGACTCGGTTTGTTCTTGGTGGGTTCGCCGTGAAAGGAATTCCTCACTCGTTCATCGTAACATTCTACTAGGGATCTGATGGTTTTTGAACAAAGTTAATTACCAAGGAACGATAAAGATAATACAAACCTAATATTCGAAAATGATGAGGGAAAGCATAACCAAAGGATACCGGAAACTCTTCTGAACGTGATTTTCGGACGACTCTCTCCGTCCGACCCTTTTGGTGTTCGTAAAGGGTGTTAGTGATGTGGGTCTCTCGTCCCTCTTAGAAGGTCGACTCTAGACTCGACTTCCCGGATTACAGACGACCGTTTGTCCGAAGTCACAAATGGGAAAGAGTAGGGAAGAGAGGACCGGGGTTGGTACGTCACTGTAAGGTTTTCACAACGTAGTATGAGAAGTTAAGATTTAGCTAGAAGTATTTAGAGAAAGTGTCGAAGTAGATGAAAGTAGCCGTTGAACCCTGACGGGAAAGTTTTGGAGAATTGTATCAAGAAAGAGTAGCGACCGGAGTACCACGTCGACAGTGGTAGTTACTCTACTTTAGGTCACTTGGAGACTTACGGTCGGGAAGACAGTTCAAGACCACAGTAATCTCCGTCTGTGAGTAGATGGGTCATGTATGAGAGACACCCGTCCGTTTCCTTTGTTAAAGGTTCGTACAAATGCTGAACGTACACTTTCACTATAAGTACGGTAATAAACTCGATATAAAAACAAGTTCGTTCGAAAGGTACTTTTGATACCAGTGGTAATGTAAACCTTCTCTACCAGTTGTACATTCATTAGTGTGACGTGCACGTACGTACGATTCAGCGAAGTCAACATAGACTGAGAAACGCTCATCGGACGGTACGAGGAGACAGGTATCCTAAGAGGTCTGTTCTTATGACCTTACCCAACGATGTGGGAAGAGGTCCCCTAGAAGACCTAGAACGACACAGAGAATACAGGGAACGTAACCGTCCGCCCAAACAAAAATATAAAAAAATGGTGCTCAGGGTGGATCTTTCGGGTTCATTAGTGTGGTTTGTCACACATTTATTGTCATCATTCTTGAACTCGTTTGAATAGAAGGTTCGTAATAGATTATTAGTCCATCCCCGATCCATTAGTGACGTCTACCACTGACGTCGGTACTTTAATTTTCTACGAATGAGGAACCTTCTTTTCGATACTGGTTGGATCTATCATATAAGTTTTCGTCTCTGTAATGAAACGGCTGATTCCAGGCAGATCAGTTCCGATACCAAAAAGGACACCAGTACATACCTGCACTCTCAACCTGAGACTTCTTCCGACTCGCGGCTTCTTAACTACGAAAACTTGACACCACAACCTCTTCTGAGAATTCTCAGGGAACCTGACGTTCCTCTAAGTTGGTCAGGTAAGACTTCCTCTAGTTGGGACCCTAAAGAAACCTTACTTACTACGACTTCGACTTTCAGGTCATGAAACCGGTGGAGTACTCTTCTCAACTGAGTAACCTTATCTGTGACTACGACCCTCCCTAACCCCCGTCCTCCTCTTCCCCTACTGTTTTCTACTCTACCGACCTACCGTAGTGACTGAGCTACCTGTATTCAAACCCATTATAGGCCCTCAACCACTACCTGTCCCTCCGGACCACACGACGCTAAGTACCCCAGAGTTTCTCGACCTGTGTTGACTCGTTGACTTTACTTGACTTGACTTGACTTACTGAGTTTCGATTGTAATTTTTTTAATATGAGATCCTTTGTTTCACTCCTGAATACTATGATGACATAGTAATTACTTTACCTTGTTTGTAGATAACTTAGGTATAATTTGTCTGTAAGTATTTATTGGGATTGTCTACCCCGAAGGGTTAAAGTTTCCTCCACTTTAAAAAAGGTTACCAGAATATTTCGTAATCACCGTTTAGAGATTAATTGTGTATCGAGATTGTTCTAAGGGATTCCTTCCTTTTCCGATGGGTGAGGTCATAATACCGAACCTCTTCAGGTACCTGACATATCAGGTGTCCCAACGATTCTCAGTCTGTGCTGACTTTTGAAAGTGAAATGAAGTGAAGATTGTTCTAATTTTGATATACGAGAAAATTTTGATACCGTTTGGATCTGTTACATAATTTTTCGTCTCTGTAGTAAAACGGTTGTCTTCAAATATATCAGTTTCGATATCAAAAAGGTCATCAGTGTATATCTACACTCTCAACCTGGTATTTCTTCCGACTCGTGGTTTCTTAACTACGAAAGGTTTCACCATTACCTCTTCTGAGAACTCTAAGGGAACTTGACGTTCCTCTAGTTTGTTCAGTTAGGATTGTCTTTAATTGGGACTAATAAATAACCTTAACAGTGGGACGAATAAATTGAATATACGTCTCATGTAGTACTCTTTACGACCCGACCTTCTTTGTGTTCGATCTTAGTTCTAACGGTCCTTTTTATAGTTATTGAAGTCTATACGTCTACTGTGGTGGGAACTTTCACTTCTCCTTGATTTTTCGGAGAACTACTTTCACTTTCTCCTCTCACTTTTTCAACCGAATTTCAAGTTGTAAGTCTTTTACTTCTAGTACCGTAGACCAGGGTAGTGAAGTACCGTCTATCTACCCCTTTGTCACCTTTGTCACAGTCTGAAATAAAACCCCCCGAGGTTTTAGTGACGTCTACCATAACGTCGGTACTTTAATTTTCTACGAATGAGGAACCTTCTTTTCAATGTTGGTTGGATCTATCGTATAAGTTTTCGTCTCTGTAATGAAACGGTTGTTTCCAGGTAGATCAGTTCAGATACCAAAAAGGTCATCAGTACATACCTACACTCTCTACCTGATATTTCTTTCGACTCACGGTTTTTTAACTACGAAAACTTGAACCACAACTTCTTCTGAGAACTCTCAGGGAACCTGACGTTCCTCTAGGTTGGTCAGGTAAGACTTCCTCTAGTCAGGAACCATAAGAAACCTTTCTTACTACGATTTCGACTTTGAGGTTATGAGACCGATGGAGTACACTTCTCAACTGAGTAACTTTTTCTGGGACTACGACCCTCCCTAACCCCCGTCCTCCTCTTCCCCTACTGTCTCCTACTCTACCGACCTACCGTAGTGGCTGATCTACCTGCACTCAAACTCTCTTGAGGCCCTTGACCACTACCTGTCCCTCCGGACCACACGACGTTAAGTACCCCAGCGTTTCTCAGCCTGTGCTGACTCGCTGACTTTACTTGACTTGACTTGACTAAATAACCTACCCGACTACGACTTCAAATTCGAGGTTATAAACTGGTAGACTACACTTTTCGACTAAGTAACCCTTTTGGGACTACGACCCTTTTAACTTCTGTTTTTCTCTTCACTTACAACTCCTACTCTACCACTCTATCACAGTGGTTGAGTCACTTATACTTGACTCGTTTGAGGTCCTCCATCAATTCCTGTCCCTTCGGACCGTACGACGTCGTGTACTTTAACGTTTCTCGACCTGTACTGAATCGTTGACTTATTGTTCTACGAGAAAAAAACTCACGGAAGTCGGTAGGACGATTGTGACAAAGGAGTTTAAAATTCACGAAATGTGAGACGTTCACTTTTATTTGTTCTAGGTGTTTCACCGTCCGTTTTAAAAAGAAATCAACAGGGGGAGAAAGAAGACCATACGGAGACCGGTGACAGTGGTATGGAGGTACGGGATGAAAACGGAAGGACTCCAGATAAATACAATAGTTGTGTTACTGAGAAAATCTATACCAGAGAAGTCAAATAATAATCTCAAGTTCTAGTTAAAATAGAAGGGTCTTGGAATCGTGTAATTTTTGAACGAGTTCGATTCACTCTCAAATTACCACCTATAAAATATACGGTGTCGGTAGATTCACCTGTCAAACGAAAGTCTTTCGGAAGACCTCTTCCCTACCTCGATAAGATCGGAGAAGAAGTGTTATACACTACGAATCAGTGACTACGAACACAGGTTGAGAGACGTTAGGGTACCTGACATCGGACGGTCCGAGGAGACAGGTACCCTAAGAGGCCCGTTCTTATGACCTTACCTAACGGTAAAGGAAGAGGTCCCATAAAAGGGTTGGGTCCCTAGTTTGGGTACAGAGAATTCCGAGAACGTAACCGTCCATCCAAGAAATGACGATGACAGTGGACCCTTCGGGAAAGAAGTGTTTATGTCCGTGGGACTTATGTTTTTGTTCCCCTTGTCCTGGACTCAATCACTCAAAGTGTCGGATGGTAAAAGGTTTCAGTAAAGACCCAGTATCAGTACAACCTTCGATTCACTAATAAAATGAATAGATGAATAGAAATCTCTCCGTTCTACCTCAATTTGTATAAACCCCAATTTAGAGTCGAAATCGAAAATAGTCGGTCCAATAATTTTATCAGTAATCAAAAGATAGACAGACAGAGAGAGATAGGGGTAGAGAGATAGAGGTGGTGAAAGAGAAAAAGACTTTGAGATAAAACGAAAGTAGACATCTTTCTACTATTCTGGTGGATGGAACACAACTTCGAATTCGTTCAAGTCCATATATTTCAAAGATCATGGACTAGGTATCTTCTACAAAATTTAACCGGTGAGAAGTATAGACTCAAACGTATATTTGTAAGACTGGTGAGTGACTGCTTTACATCATATAACAGAATAAAAGTGCTACGGATAGGATGTGTAACCTCCTGTAAATAAAATAAAAAAATACTAAAGAGGTTGTGGTTTAAATATTACTACTAGTAATTATCTTTGGGGAATTTAAATATTTCGTGGAAGTGGGATTCTTAGAGAGAAATCTCTAACAGAATAAATAGGAGTACATAGGGATACCTAGTCCTCCTCCGTAATGATAGTAAAAATGTAATACCTACCTGTACTAGTTCTCCAAAAGTAGAATCATAGACAAAAATCCACTTTGACACAATCATGGTGTATTTCCCTAAGGTGCACGAGTAGTTCATAATAAGACTCACTGAAAATATACGGTTTATTGGTACACTACGACTGTATAATAGGGTACAATGTCTACTTCTTTATTTCAGAGTCTTTCCAATTCGTTAAACGAATAGTCGTATATGTCTATTAACTTATTTTACACCAGGGACTAGAGTACTTCTTCTGTTCAGAAACAACTCGTAAACGATACACGGTCCACGACACGGTTCTTTTGATGTCCTCAATAAAACATGTAAGTAAATTGTCGGGATGTTCAAACAATATGAAATCACTAGATACTAATAATAGAAGTAAATCGTTCACTCCGTGTCTCTCCCATTCCTGGAACGGGTTTCGACGTGTCGACGATTCACCGACTGTAACTTCCCCTTTTCTCGTCTTACCTCGGTCCAACTGACTCATCCTAAGATCGAGGTTGTGAGACACACTCAACGAATTGAGGACTCGTTCAACGAATTGGAAAGATACAAGGTCGAAGGAGTGGACCTTTTACTCTTATATTCATAGCTGAACTCTCCCAACAATACTCCTAGTTTATGTTCACACTATATATATATATATATATATCAAATATTAAAACGGAACGTACACAATTGACATTCATAGACCCTAAGTTTGGATTCTTGAGACTAAGATCTTGAGAATATAATAATACGAGGTTTTTCTTAAGAAGGTCCCCTTCTTCGTCCTTGTGAACTCGACTGAAAGGTTTCTTATGTGTCAGTTTTCGAACCAAGCTCCTCAGATCAAGATTAAGTCAGTTGCCTCTCGACGGACATTTCTGAGTCTACAGTCCTCCGTCTCATCGGAAAAGGTAAAATGAAAAAAGTCGAACCTGACCTCTTATAAACTGACTGTTACAACACAATGAAAACCCACATGGTGTTGCACTAAGTCAATAACAACAAATCAGCGAGTCGGTACAGACTGAGAAACACTGGGGTACCTGACACCGGGAGGCCCGAGGAGACAGGTGCTCTAAAGGGTCCATTCTTATGAACTCACCCAACGGTAAAGGAAGAGGACCCCTAGAACAGAAAAATTTTAAAAAATCTTAAACCTGAAACCCTAGACTCATAGACATAAAGGAGACAGGTCCAATAAATAAAGGAATCTATGTACTTTTAAGACGGTAGGTACTGACAAAAGTGGATGGGAGATCAATAAGTTTCTAAAAAAAAAGGGAACTCTAAGGTTTTAACACGAATTGATACACAACTGTTTTACTATGGTTAGGGGAGTAATGTTTGTTTGTTTATTTATTTGGGGTCTTTGACGACGTAATAGAAGTGTCTTTTATTATCTTGTTGAATTTATACATTCGGAATTCGAAACACCTCCCGTAAGTAAAATTTACTAATCAAATCGAAATCCTTATTCATGATTAAAAAAAAGTTGAGTGGTACTATTAAATTGAAGTCTACGTCTTCACCTTTCATTTTTCTTTCTCCAGACCCTCTCTTCTTTTACATCCTGATACTTCCCCCTAATTATCATAACCGTTAGTTTTACTAAAACCGTCAATGTCTTAGTTACTTCCTTGTAGGAGGATAGATTCGTTTATAGGAGATTGACTTTTGACGAACACATAAACGTCCAGCATAAATTCGGTAGTACCTAAAGTTTTGACTTCTGGAATTTTTGTCTTATTAACAAGTTGACGATAATAAAATCACACTCTAAAATGTATACTTGATATTACCTTTTAAGCACAAAGTAATATTATATTAATTTTTACGATCCTCTATAGATACGGGAAACTGTATTCTGTGTCGTTTTTACGTTCTCGTTGATAGTCGTGTGCGGGTAGTCACAAGTCAAGTCAAGTCAGGGAGTCAGTATAGACTGAGAAACACTGGGGTACCTGCTACCGTGTGGTCCGAAGGGACAGGTAGTAGTTGAAGGTCTCAAATGAGTTTGAGTACAGATAACTCAGCCACTACGGCAGGTTGGTAAAGTAGGAGACAGTAGGGGAAGAGGAGGACGAAAGTTAGAAAGGGTCTTAGTCCCCGAAAAGGGTTCCTCAGTCAAGAAGTGTAGTCCACCGGTTTCATGACCTCAAAGTCGAAGTCGTAGTTAGGAAGGTTACTTATAAGTCCTGATTAAAGGAAATCCTACCTGACCAACCTAGAGGAACGTCAGGTTCCCTGAGAGTTCTCAGAAGAGGTTGTGTTACCAAGTTTTCGTAGTTAAGAAGCCACGAGTCGAAAGAAATGTCAGGTTGAGAGTGTAGGTATGTACTGATGACCTTTTTGATATCGAAACTGATCTACCTGGAAACTGTCGTTTCATTACAGAAACGAAAAATTATACGACAGATCCAACCAGTATCGAAAAGAAGGTTTCTCGTTCACAGAATTAAAGTACCGATATCCGTGGTAGACGTCACCTAAACCTCGGGTCTTTACAGAGAGTAACAAAGGTAACAAAGGGGTCGATAAACGGTACTTCACTACCCTGACCCACGGTACTAGAATCAAAAGACTTACAACTCAAAATTCAGTTGAAAAAGTGAGAGAAGAAAGTGAAAATAGTTCTCTGAGAAATCAAGGAGAAGTGAAAAACGGTATTTCCACCACCGTAGACGTATAGACTTCAATAACTATAAAGAGGGCCGTTAGAACTAAGGTCGAACACCGAGGAAGTCGGGTCGTAAAGTGTACTACATGAGACGCATAATCAATTTATTCGTCCCACTGTTGTATGTAGGAAAGGACTAAACCTTGGTCAGACAACAAGGTACAGGTCAACGAAGGACTGGACGTATGTCTAAAGAGTCCTCCGTCCATTCCACCAGACCATAAGGGGAGAGAAAGTCTTAAAAGGTGTCAAACAACACTAGGTGTATTAGTTTCCGGAACCATATCAGTTATTTCGTCGTCATCTATAAAAAGACCTTGAGAGAACGAAAAAGGTACTAGGTCACCTACAACCGTTAAACTAGAGACCAAGGAGACGGAAAAGATTTAGGTCAAACTTATAGACCTTCAAGTGCCAAGCACACAATAACTTCGGACCGAACCTCTTAAAACTCATAATGAAACGATCGTACACTCTACTTACGTTAACGGGTAGTTACACCTTTGTCGGTTACTCCATAGTATCCTCTACTTGACGTTTATATGGGGAGTCCTGTAAGTAAACGGTAAAAAGACTAGAGATTATTTCTCTTATTGGTTAGTTTCGGAAATTCAAAAAGACCCGCTCCCGGAAGGGAAAATCGGGTCACCAATCGTTAGTCGGAACGTTTAAGTCCCCTGTACTCAAGGTAGGGACCAATCCCTTGACTCTAGGGTGTACGGCACCTCGTTACTTCGGGTACCCGACGTTGGTGAATCGGGTTCGTAGTGTGGACCTCTCAGATACGAGTACGTGACGTTGTTTTCTAGAGTGTACTACGTTGTCTAAAGGGTACTCGGTGTTCATTCCACGTTGTGTCGGTTTATTTATTTAAAATTTTTTTTTTTGGTCATCATTGTCCTTTTCTTCTCCTAAAGGACCATTTCTTAGGTGGACGGTTACGTCCTCCACACCTAAACTAGGGACTCAACCCTTCTAGGAGATCTCTTCCTTTACCGTTGGGTGAGGTCATGGGAACGGACGTTTTAAGGTACCCGTTTCCTCGGACCACCCGACGTCAGGTACCCCAGTGTTTTCTCAGCCTATACTGAATCGTTGATTTGTTGTTGTCGTTCTTTCATTTAACTGTCTTTATTAATATTTTTTAACTCAATAGTTTTTTTTTATTTTTTGTTAAAAAGAGACTCACTCAAAGTATGTAATCCCTTCACCTTTTTTTAATAGGGAGACGTACTATTGATCGTTTGTTGGGAAGGATTACAATTGCCTCCGATTACCCGATTAATCTGAAGGGACCACCAAGTCTGCCATTTTGCAGACGGATGTTACGTCCTTTGAGCCCAAGCTAGGGACCCACCCCTTCTAGGAGATCTCTTCCTTTACCGTTGGGTGAGGTCATGAGAACGGACCTTTTAGGGTACTCTTCTCGGACCATCTGATGTCAGGTGTCCCAGCGTTTCTCAGCTTGTGTCGACTCACTGAACTGAACTGAAATTACCCGGTCCTGGATTGTTTTCGTAAGCTCATGTACTCTTTTCTCCGGTCCTGGATTGTTTTCGTAAGTTCATGTACTCTTTTCTGTTCCTTTTCGTCTTGGGAACCCGAGTGATGAGTTCGAGTGTCTTGCTAAATCGTCTGAAGAGTGTTACAAGATCCAGCGTGGTCGTACGTGGATGTCTCTTTTACTGTAGCACTTTAAGGTGTGGTGTAGACCTTCACGATCTAGGAGTGTCGACCTAAAGTCCTCAATCTTGGTGCAAGATCTTCTGCAACTGCAAAGACCAACGACTATGGAAAGAGGGAGCATTAGGTTCTCGTCTGCTTCACTTGATTCGCCCCCACGGAAACTCCTATGTATCCGGTTTCCTTCTAGTTAATTCGGGAATCAAATTTTTGATTTTTGGACGTGACCGGAGAGTATTCATACAACACTACTGGAGTGTCGTCTCTGATACGACAACGGTCTTTGTAGACGGTTCTATTACAACGGTCTCGGAAGTTAACGGAGTAAATGGTTGGAAGTGTTCTGAAGTGGAACCGTTTAAACCCAATTGGTCTCAACCGTAGTTCTTAATCGACATCCTATTAGACATTTCGTACACTTTAAACTGACGTTTATACGAGTTGACGGAAAGGTAGTAATAGAAAATGAAGACATAAGGTGTGGGGTGACGGCTCGAAAATACTCGGAAGAGAAAGGGAAAGGTTCATGGGTTCTTTTACGATTAACAGGGACCAAAGTTAGTCATTCGTTACCTCATGTAACCAAATTAGTCGTTGGACAAAGATTCGTGAATACAAGACTCGGGTACCCTTTGTTGTCCTTATGTTACGACAATTCTGGAGGGTAGATGGGATTTACTGAAAATGTCAATGAAACCTCTTCTTCCAACGAGTACTTTGTTAATTACTCGTTGTCACATGTCATGTTACAATTACAGTGAGTACAGGGTCCGCGTTTTCCCGAATCTCTTCGTTCTATGACCATACTCTAACATTTCACTTGATTACAAAATTGTCTCCATTCTGATGTCAACTTGAACCTTCATACTCCTTTTAGTGTACTATACACTTCTTAACAGTCACCCTTTGTTAATTTAGCACTATACTTATCTGATCTTCGATCACCTAAACTATGATAAAAACGAACTCGTTTTTTACACCGAAATATAACTTGAAAGTAAAGAAGTTGAGTGTAACTATGATTTACAATCGTGTTATAAAACCTCCACTCTCCAGAACCTTTAGAAACTTGAGTACGGAACGATTCCAAATAGGTTGAAAGAACGTGTGCGCTTGTTCGGACTCCTCGAAACTTTTGTCTCAGTTGAAAACTTTTACAGACCCGGGGTGTCTTCCGTTACACAGTAAAATCCTAATCTACACATAGATTAGGATAAACAAAAACAACGAAATGGTCCTCTGTCACGAAAGAGAGAATTTGGTCACGTACGAGCGGGTGTGTGTGTGTGGTGTGTGTGTCTGTATATGTGTGTTGGTACAAAATAATTTCTAGTACAGGATTTCATAGACCTGTCCCACTTTTTTTTGGAAACTTATTGTACTGTAAAGTAAACGTTTTTATAATTACGGAACGATACATGATCGGTATAAACGTACGTACGATTCACCGAAGTCAGTACGGGTTGAGAAACGCTTGGATACCTGATATCGGGTGGTCCAAGGAGAACCCCTAAGAGGTCCGTTCTTATGACCTTACCCGACGTAGGAGAGGAGGTCACCTAGAAGGGCTGGCTCTCTAGTTTAGGTTCAGGGGACACAAAGGAAGTAACGACCACCTAAGAAATGGCGACTCAGTGACCCCTTCGGGGTGATCGGTACAAATATACTCTGATTTTATTACTCGACTTTCCACTTTTAACCTCAGTTTTATAAACAACCGTCGTCACCCCTTTTTTTTACTTTTTACATCAACAAAAGACGTAAGTCTTAGTGAGGTCTCCGACCGAATAAAAATTTCGACTTAAGCTAGTTGGTCCATAAACGTGCTTTTAAGAAAGGGATATCTTAATGTCCTGGTTTCCTGTCAAAAGAATACCCCTTGAACCACTTTACGTCTCCGGTCACGACGTCCGGACTCTCAGATGTCTAAAGTGTTCGAGGGTCTACCATAGATACGTCGACCAAGTACCCGGTATGGAAGTCGTTCCGACCTCTTATACCTCGTACCCAAATAAAAGAAAGAATAAATAAATAAATCGACACGACCCAGAATCAACGTCGTACGTTTGGGACTTGACGTCATACACCCTAGATAGGACTGGTCCCTAGTTTGGGTCCAGGGGACATAACCCTGGTGACTCAGAATCGGTGACCTGGTGATCCCTTCAGGTACTTCGTACGAAAAGCTAGAAAATGTAACTACAAGTGAAACGTTCAACAAATATAAAGTCATGTCTAGCCAAACATTAATGTGTTAGTGTTATTACTCACAACAATAACAAGTCAACGGTTAAGTACAGGTTGAGAAACGTTAGGGTACCTGATGTCGTATAGTCCGAAGAGACAGGAAAGTGATACAGAGTCTCAAACGAGTATAAGTACAGGTAACTCAGACGCTACGATAGATTGGTAGAATACGAGACGACGGGAAAAGAAAACGAAAGTTAGAAAGGGTCGTAGTCCCAGAAAAGGTTACTCAACCGAGAAGTATAGTCCACTGGTCGCATGAAAGTCGCATGAAGTCGAAGTCGTAGTCAGGAAAGTTACTTATAAGTCCCAACTAAAGGAAATCTTAACTGACCAGACTACAGGAACGTCAAGTTCCCTGAGAGTTCTCAGAAAAGGTCGTGGTGTTGAAGTTTTCGTAGTTAAGAAACCGAGAGTCGGAAGAAATACCAGGTCATTACTCATACGAAACAGTTTCATGTGAAGGAAGTTTTATAAAGATGACGTAACTCCTTGGACCCTAATCTTGTTAAGATCTCAAAAGGAAGGGTAGTACTGGGAAAGAGTTAAAATAAAAGGAAATTAGGTCCTACAACAAAGTGGTGATAAAAGTCGTACACTTTAAAATGAGGACTAAATTGAAGAGGACGTGTCAACATTCAGGTTCGGACACCTACGACAATGGATTCTAAATCATTGACCAACTTTGGTCATAGTAGACATCTCGGAGGTCCCAAGGTCCTCAATGAAGAGACCGGAAGTCTCGATGAACATGTTTACACATATCGATACATATTTTCGAAGTAAAATTTCTTTTTTTTTTAGAATCACACACTCCTTACGTCTCTCTAGGGGATTCATTTATTATCGGTTTTTCTCTACGGGGTTTCCATGGAACTCCGGGTTAAGTTATGGTGAGTGGTCGACTTGGAGGTCTTTCATGATTTTACTTACAATACTTTATAAAGTAAGAACAGAGGGTGATTGAGGTAAATTACATTCGAGACACTTCGGTCTTTGTAAGAACAAACACTGAAAAAGAGTCGTGGTTTTTGTGTCGACCCATATAGCAACCGCTATATATTCCCAACTAACTTACTTATTTACCTTTCGTTTTAATTATTGAGTTACGGAAGTGGGACGATTTTAAAGAAAGTACGATCATTGAGAATACGGAAAGAGACATACTGACGTAAATTTAGGTTAAGAAGGTTATTTTAGATGACATTACCTCAGTCGAACATAAGGAAATTTGTCACTTTTAGTCACCGCTGGAGAGAAGTAAAGATCGTCCGTTTCGTTTTTAACTTTGTATTAGATCTCAGACAAAAAGGATCTTATAGAGTCGTGTTACGGGACTCGGTTTGTGTGTCTACTTAAAGGGATTGTAAAGAATTAATTGAACATTTTCATATTTTCGTTGAATTCGTTCAAATTAAATAGTGCCTTAAGTTCTCAGTGTGTATAGATTGTGACTCGTGTTAACGAAGTGGATGTGAAAGAGACGTGAGAGGATGAACCGTACTAACCCCAAAACGTGATTTGAAAAAAAGAAAAACGGTGTTGAGGTTGCGTTGTTACTTGGGTAAAAGAGAAATTTCTCAACCCAAAACAAAAAACAAACGAACAAACAGTGAGGAATAAAAATCAATCGTCTTTATTTTTACACCTTTCTGTAACTTATAAAACCGGTCCCCGGTACAGACTGGGTCTTCTTTCGCCCTTACTCTGGATGTCTTGACATATTTGTGAAGAAAAGGGGGGTTGAATCATAGAGGAAACGGTAATTATCATACTCCACTACAACCAGTTTCGTCATTTCACAGAACCAGGTCTTGTACTTAATACTATAGTCTGTCTAAACCTTGAGAAAACCAAGTTAGGTGTCTGGTCAAAACAAAGAAACCCAATGAGGAAACAGGAGAGAAGGGGTCGAGTCGACGGAGTGTAAAATTGTACTCTTTCTGTCCTCGGGGTGTAATCCGACGATAATACTTTTAGTTATACTACCATGGATCTTTGTGATTCGAAGGACGGTCCGTACACTACCACCATTCGTCAGTTATTTGTACTCGAATACAATCATCATAGTCGTTATTATATTGTTTATCAAGGTATTTGTTTTCCTGTTTGGTCGTTCAGTCAGTGGTCCATAATTTAGTTTGATCTTTCGTTAATGTACACTACGATCGTGCTAAGTAATCGTATTTCGAGGTCATACTTTTAGTAATAACAGAATAAATTTTCTTTTTTACTGAACGAAGTTTGATAACCGAGGATATGCAAAAGAATCTTCTATACCTCATCGGTAGTATCAGTTTTTTTTCCCAGGTTTTACGTCACGAACCTACGTCAGAGTTTTTGCTGTCTTACTAGAGACAAGCAAAGGTTCCGTTTGGTAAGTTATAGTAGCATTAGGTTCAGATACGGGCTTGGTCATTACGACTTCTTCGATTTCAACTTACCAAGATACTTCTGGATGTTCTGGAAAATCTTGATTGTGGGTTTTTTCTACAGGAAAAGTAATATCCCCTGACCTTACGTTTTCATCCTTCAGTTCTTTGTGGACCTCATTGTCCGTTTAAACCGGAACCTCATGTCTTACTTCGTCCCGTTTCCGATTATCTCAAGACTGTTCTCTTGCGTGACCAGTGTCGTTTGTTGTGTTCTCTTCTGAGATGTGTACCTGTAGTGGTCTACCAGTTGTGACTTTAGTCTAACTAATATAAACAACGTCGGTCTCTACCTCTTCGAGATATTTCAGTCCTTTTTGTTCTGGTCCTCGACTGACACCGAGTCTAGTACTTGAAGAATAATGGTATAAGTCTGACTTTATCTTCTGTCACCTCTTTTGGTGATCTGGTAAGTCCATACTGGATTTAGTTTAGGGAATACTAATATATCACCTTCACTTTTTATCTAAATTCCCTGATCTAGACTATCTGTCTCACGGACTACTTGATACCTACCTCCAAGCACTGTAACATGTCCTCTGTCCTTAGTTCTGGTAGGGGTACCTTTTCTTTACTTTTTTCGTTTTACCGACAGACTCCTCCGGAATGTTTATCGACACTTTTCTTCTCTTCGTTTTTTCTTTTCCTTTCTATTTGGTAAACTTACGTCTCAAGGTTTCTTATCGTTCCTCTCTATTCTTTCGGAAGAAGTCGTTAGTTACGTTTCTTTATCTCCTTTTGTTATCTTACCCTTTCTACTCTTTAGAGAAGTTCTTTTAATCTCTATGGTTCCCTTGTAAAGTTCGTTTCTATCCGAGCTTTTCCTGTCTTTACCATCCCTGGATTGTCTTCGTCTTCTATGATTCTTCTCCACCGTTTTATTTGTCTTCTTGACATGTTTTTTCTAGAAGTGCTGTGTCTATTAGTGCTACCACACTATGAGTGGATCTGGGCAGGGACGCACGGGAGGCGCGGGCTGCAGAGCTTTGTAAGAATCAGGCAGGAACGCCCCACGCGCAACCAGAACGATCTACCTTGGGCTAGCAAACCAGACTGTNACACTGCCAGGACCAAGCACAGAACAAAGGACGGAACGGAATAAGCTAGCTGCAGACCATCCCCCGCCGGTGACAGGCAACCAGAGCCGTAAGGACTGGAAAGGGGCAATTGCAGACCCGGAGAGACTTTACTTACCTAACTGCAAGCAGGCTCCTTTGCTAAGACTTCTGGGGGTGCTGGACAGTCACCATCTGCCTCACGGGGGGCGCCAGCGGTCCACCCAGAAAGCTGAGCAGCAGCGGCAGAAAAGGTGACGGATGGCTAACAAACACATGAAAAGATGCTCAACATCACTCATTATTAGAGAAATGCAAATCAAAACCACAATGAGGTACCACTTCACANGATCCAAAAATCTGCAAGCAATAAATGCTGGAGAGGGTGTGGAGAAAAGGGAACCCTCCTACACTGTTGGTGGGAATGCAAACTAGTACAGCCACTATGGAGAACAGTGTGGAGATTCCTTTAAAAATTGCAAATAGAACTACCTTATGACCCAGCAATCCCACTTCTGGGCATACACACCGAGGAAACCAGAATTGAAAGAGATGCATATACCCCAATGTTCATCGCAGCACTGTTTATAATAGCCAGGACACAAACTAGTACAGCCACTATGAAGAACAGTGTGGAGATTCCTTAAAAATTGCAAATAGAACTACCTTATGACCCAGCAATCCCACTTCTGGGCATACACACCAAGGAAACCAGAATTGAAAGAGACACATGTACCCCAATGTTCATCGCAGCACTGTTTATAATAGCCAGGACATGGAAACAACCTAGATGTCCATCAGCAGATGAATGGATAAGAAAGCTGTGGTACATATACACAATGGAGTATTACTCAGCCGTTAAAAAGAATTCATTTGAATCAGTTCTGATGAGATGG
>SJYO01026388.1:7527837-7555692 GCA_006410555.1 Capra ibex | reverse complement strand
ATTATACAGAGTGAAGTAAGCCAGAAAGAAAAACACCAATACAGTATACTAACACATATATATGGAATTTAGGAAGATGGTAATGACGACCCTGTATGCAAGACAGGGAAAGAGACACAGATGTGTATAATGGACTTTGGGACTCAGAAGGAGAGGGAGAGGGTGGGATGATTTGGGAGAATGGCATTCTAACATGTCGGTCTCTAGGACCTTACACTTCAGTTCACCCGGAATCCTTCGTAGCGATGTTTGTTTCGATCACCTCCACTACCTTAAGGTCAACTCGATAAAGTTTAGGACTTTCTACTGCGACACTTTCTCGATGTGAGTTATATGGTCGTTTAAACCTTTTGAGTCGTCACCGGTGTCCTGACCTTTTCCAGTCAAAAGTAAGGTTAGGGTTTCTTTCCGTTATGGTTTCTTACGAGTTTGATGGCGTGTTAACGTGAGTAGAGTGTGTGATCATTTAATTACGAGTTTTAAGAGGTTCGGTCCGAAGTCGTTATGTACTTGATACTTGAAACTCTACAAGTTCGACCAAAATCTTTTCCGTCTCCTTGGTCTTTAGTTCAACGGTTGTAGGCGACCGAATAACTTTTTCGTTCTCTCAAGGTCTTTTTGTAGATAAAGACGAAATAACTGATGCGGTTTCGGAACCTGACACACCTAGTGTTATTTGACATCTTTTAAGAAGTTCTCTACCCTTATGGTCTGGTGGACTGGACGGAGAACTCTTTGGATATACGTACAGTCCTTCGTTGTCAATCTTGACCTGTACCTTGTTGTCTGAACAAGGTTTATCCTTTTCCTCATGTAGTTCCGACATATAACAGTGGGACGAATAAATTGAAGATACGTCTCATGTAGTACTCTTTGTGACCCGACCTACTTCGTGTTCGACCTTAGTTCTAACGGCCCTCTTTGTAGCTATTGGAGTATATACGTCTACTGTGGTGGGAATTCCGTCTTTCACTTCTTCTTGATTTCTCGAAGAACTACTTTCACTTTCTCCTCTCACTTTTTCAACCGAATTTCAAATTGCAAGTCTTTTGCTTATAGTACCGTAGGCCAGGGTAGGGAAGTACCGTTTATCTACCCCTTTGTCACCGACTGAAATAACAACCCCCGAGGTTTTAGTAACGTCTACTACTAAAGTTGGTACTTTAATTTTCTGTGAATGAGGAACCTTCCTTTCAATACTGGTTGGATCTGTCGTATAAATTTTCGTCTCTGTAAAGAAACTTTTGTTTCGAGGCAGATCAGTTCCGATACCAAAAAGGTCACCAGTACATACCTACACTTACTACCTGATATTTCTTTCGACTCGCGACTTCTTAACTACGAAAACTTGACACCACAACCTCTTCTGAGAGCACTGAGGGAACCTGACGTTCCTCTAGGTTGGTCAGGTAGGATTTCCTCTAGTCAGGACCCACAAGTAACCTTCTGGCTACAACTTCTACTTTGAGGTTATGAAACCGGTGGAATACGCTTCTCGACTGAGTAAAGTTTTCTGGGAGTACAACCCTTTCTAACTCACGTCCTCCTCTTCCCCTGTTGTCTCCTACTCTACGAACCCACCGTAGTGGCTGAGCTACCTGTACGCAAAGTCACCGGAGGCCCTCAACCACTACCTGTCCCTCCGGACCATACGACGACAATTACCCCAGTGTTTTTCAACCTGTGATGACTAACCGACATGACTGACTTGACTATTTAAATTTTTAGTGTCAAGGTTACAGTTCCTTCTCACGTAGAACTGTCTCCGTGAATGTCAGACAAGTGTTGCCACTGTAGATTGGCAGGTACAAAGAGAACACGAGTTTTACAACTCCGAAGTCTTGATGGTTCGAGTCACTCTCGAACCAGGTAAAGGATTCCGTTGTTAAGTGATCTAAACCCAAGTCAAATCAAATCAAGTCATCGAGTCAGCACAGGTTGAGTAACGTTGGGGTACTTAGCGTCGTTCGGTCCGGAGGGACAGGTAGTGGTAGAGGGCCTCAAGTGAGTCTGAGCGCAGGTAACTCAGGCACTACGGTAGGTCGGTAGAGTAGGAGACAGCAGGGGAAGAGGAGGACGGGGGTTAGGGAGGGTCGAAGTCTCAGAAAAGGTTACTCAGTTGAGAAGTGTACTCCACCGGTTTCATGACCTCGAAGTCGAAATCGTAGTAAGGAAGGTTTCTTTAGGGTCCCAACTAGAGGAACGTTAGGTTCCCTGAGTTCTCAGAAGAGGTTTTGGTGTCAAGTTTTCGTAGTCAAGCAGCCACGAGTCGGAAGAAGTGTCAGGTTGAGAGTGTAGGTATGTACTGGTGTCCTTTTTGGTATCGGAATTGATCTGCCTGGAATCAGCCGTTTCATTACAGAGACGAAAACTTATATGATAGATCCAACCAGTATTGAAAAGAAGGTTCCTCATTCGCAGAGAATTAAAGTACCGAAGTCAGTGGTAGACATCACTAAAACCTCGGGGTCTTTTATTTCAGACTGTGACAAAGATGACAAAGGGGTAAAAAAGGGTACTTCACTACCCTGGTCTACGGTACTAGAAGCAAAAGACTTACAACTCGAAATTCGGTTGAAAAAGTGAGAGGAGAAAGTGAAAGTAGTTCTCCGAAAAATCAAGGAGAAGTGAAAGACGGTATTCCCACCACAGTAGACGTATAGACTCCAATAACTATAAAGAGGACCGTTAGAACTAAGGTCGAACACCAAGAAGGTCAGGTCGCAAAGAGTACTACATGAGACGTATCTTCTATTTATTCGTCCCACTGTTATATGTCGGAACTACATGAGGAAAAGGATAAACCTTGGTCAGACAACAAGGTACAGGTCAAGATTGACAACGAATGACTGTACGTATGTCTAAAGAGTTCTCCGTCCAGTCCACCAGACCATAAGGGTAGAGAAAGTCTTAAAAGGCGTCAAATAACACTAGGTATGTGAGTTTCCGAAACCGTATCAGTTATTTCGTCTTTATCTACAAAAAGACCTTGGGAGAACGAAAAAGGTACTAGGTCGTCTACAACCGTTAAACTAGAGACCAAGGAGACGGAAAAGATTTTGGTCGAACTTATAGTCCCTCAAGTGTCAAGTGCATAACGACTCGGACCGAACCTCTTAAAACTCGTAATTAAATGATCACACACTCTACTCACGTTAACACGCCATCAAACTTGTAAGAAACCGTAACGGAAAGAAATCCTAACCTTACTTTTGACTGGAAAAGGTCAGGACACCGGTGACGACTCAAAAGGTTTAAACGACCGTATAACTCACGTCGTGAAAGTGTCGTAGTAGAAAGTCCTAAACTTTATCGAGTTGACCTTAAGGTAGTGGAGGTGATCGAAACAAGTATCACTACGAAAGATTCCGGGTGAACTGAAGTGAAAGGTTCTACAGACCGAGATCTATCACTAGTGTAGTAGTGCTAATAGACCCAGTACTTCTAGAAAAAACATGTCAAGAAGGTACATAAGAACGGTGGAGAAGAATTATAGAAGACGAAGATAATCCAGGTATGGTAAAGACAGGAGAAAACTCGGGTAGAAACGAACTTTAAAAGGGAACCATAGAGATTAAAAGAACTTCTCTAGAGATCAGAAAGGGTAAGATAACAAAGGGAGATAAGAAACGTAACTAGCGACTTCTTCCGAAAGAATAGAGAAGAACGATAAGAAACCATGAGACGTAAGTCTACGAATATAGAAAGGAAAAGACGAAACGAAAGCGCAGAGAAGAAAAGTGTCCATAAACATTCCGGAGGGGTCTGTCGGTAAAACGAAAAAACGTAACGAAAAGGTACCCCTACCAGAACCAGGGACAGAGGACATGTTACAGTGCTTGGAGGTGCGTATCAAGTAATCCGTGAGACAGATAGTCTAGATCCGGGAATTTAGATAAAAGTGAAGGGGACACATTAGTATTCCCACCCATGTCCATAACTGACACTGACTTTCTGAGGTTAGGGTAACGTCCTGTCCGTTCAATGTACTGACGAGTGTGTCTTTAGACCTATATGGTTGTCCCAGTATCTAGAGTCGGTGGGAGGGATGTACAATGGTGTCTATTGGGTATACGGACATGGAGACTAACCTGACAAGTAAAGGTCAGTTATCTCGATCGTGCTAGTAAAGCTATTGAACTATTATTAACGAATGAATCAGTTACTCAAATTCACTAGTCACACTCTTTGGGTTGGTCCACAATCCTCTTTGAGGTATTCTCTCTGAGGGTACATCTCAAGAAGTAGGATTACACCCTCCCAGATTTCACTAGTAAAGTGAAATGTTGATCCTTTGACTCTCGGTCTCTACTCGTCACCGTCCAAGTTCCAGTGGGTCGATCATTCACGTAACGACTTTACTACAGAACCAAAGGACCAAAGATCAGAGTCTCTTCATAAAAAAAAAGTGGTCGAAGATATAGGAGATATATAGTTCATTTTATACAGATAAAATGAACGATTCATTTTATAGTAATAAAATCATCTGATATTGTTTTGACACGTCACCATGTTGTTAACGTTGACGAATGATTACTCATAATTTCTGAAGAGACGGAATAATTCCATATTAGCTGTTTATTTTAACATTCTATAAACTTAATATATATCATTACTAAACTATTAATATATGTAACACTTTCCTAATAAAAGTATATCAGATAATTATGTAGACGGGAGAACCGTTTGAAGTTAATATGTTATGTTATAATAGTTGATATCAGTGGTACAATATGGCATCTAGGAGTTCTGGAAATATATATATATGTAAATGAAATAGGTAAGTAGGTGATTGTCTGTCAACAAAGGTATAGAACCGATAACACTTAACTTACACCCCTGTGTCTATAGAGAAGTCATAGGACTAAAGTAAAAGAAACCTAAACTTGGGTCTTCCCCTGACGATATAGTGTAGTTCAAGATTAAAAAAGAAGGTCTAAATGACTCTATATTAACTTTTATAACGTGACATATCCAAATTCCACATGCCGTATTACTAAACTAAATGTATGTAGTACTTTACTAATAGTGTTATTACAAATCACTTGTAGATAGTAGAGTATATCTGTTTTAATTTATCTTTTTTATGAAAGGAACACTACTCTTGAGAATCCTAAATGAGAGACTCCTTGAAAGTATATATTTTGTCGTCACATTTAATATAAATAGTGGCACGTAACATAGAGATCATGAATAAATAGTATACGTTCAAGCATGAAAAACTGACGAAAGTAGGTTAAAGGGGTGGAGGGTGAGGGAAACGGGTATTGGTATTTAGACTAGAGAAAAAGATAAACAAACAAAAACTTTATAATAACTGGATGAAAATGAACTGTATTACTAAGTTATAAAGATGAGTAAAGTTTTCCTAGAGTTATCTAGACCGTGGTATGTTTCTATAACGTGTTAATAATTGATAGAAGGGACATGACACGTAAAGTATGAGCACTGAGTAAAACATTGAGTTTCAAACATAGAGAATTAAAGGGAGTGGATAAAGAAAGGGACGGATGTAGGACGAAGAAGAGATTGTTGGTGGTCGAACAAGACCCGTCTCTCAGACTTATCTGTAAAAGGTCCCTTTTGTATTTCCACCGGTTGTGCTTCTTTTCTAAGATTTATAGTGAATAGTGATCCCTTCAAGTTTAGTTTTGGTAATACTTTATGGTTGAGTGTTGACAGTCTTATCGATAATAGTTTTTCAATTGTTTATTGTTCGTAACAGCTCCTATACCTTTTTACCCTTTTGAACACGGGACTTCCACCCTTTCAATTCGACACGTCGGTGATGCCCTTTATCATACCTCTCAGAAGTTTTTTAATTTTGATCTTGATTATACGACGACGACGACGATTCAGCGAAGTCACAGGTTGAGACACGCTGGGGTATCTGCCGTCGGGTGGTCCGAGGAGACAGGGACCCTAAGAGGTCCGTTCTTGTAACCTCACCCCACGGTAAAGGAAGTAGTTACGTACGTGCGTGCGATTCAGTGAATTCAGCACGGGTTGAGACACGCTGGGATGCCTGTCGTCGGGTGGTCCAGGAGACAGGTGTCCTAAGAGGTCCGTTCTTATGACCTCACCCGACGGTAAAGGAAGAGGTTTTGATGGTATACTAGGTTATTAAGGTACGGATTCATAGATAGACTTCTTTTACTTTTGTGATTAATCTTTTTTATGAACGTGGGAATACAAATAACGTCGAGAAAAGAAGAAGTTATCGTTTTTTTACCTACGTTGTATTCACGGGTAGTTATTCCCACTACACATATATGTATAGCCTTATGATAAGTCGGTAATTATTATTACTTTAGAACGATAAACGATGTTGTACCTACATGGAACTACCACAATACGATTGTCACTTTACAATCTGTTTCTGTTTATAACACACTAAAGTGAATACACACCTTAGAATTTTTTTTTGGTTGGCTTTTGTCTTTATCTCAATATTTCTTGTTTGTGTATCGAGATAGAAAACAAAAAACTCCTGTGAAGTACCGACGTGATTAAATGTAAGGGTGGTTGTCGAATGTTCCCAAGAGAAAGAGGTGCAGGAAACAATGTGGAGAACAGGAAAAGTCCTATCGACAAGATTTCCATACTTCATTGTAACGTACCACCAAAATTCACTAAAGGGGACTACTAAAGTCACCACAATTCGTGGAAAAGTGTATCAATGACCTGTGAGTATACAGAAGAAACCTTTTTATAGATAAGTCCAAAAGACAGGTAAAAAATTAGTATAATAAACCCCAAAACGACGACTCAATACAATTTCCAAAATCATTGACAAAGACACAATAAACAAGTCTAACTTGAGTCTAACGTACTTTTTGAGATAATAAGGTAAATTAGAGAGAGATAAACGGAAGGGAGGGTTCACCTCCTCGTTTTTGTCTTTCTCTCTTTTCTTAGAACCGAACCTGATACCTTCTTTCTCAGACTGAAGTAAAACCCCCAAACGGCTGTCATCAATTCTCGGGGGGGCTGAGGGGAGGAAGAGAAGACGAGGGGTCATCCGTTCGACTATGTTTTCGTGTACACAAAGGAAGAAAACACGGTTGTCCTTCAAGTTTGGTGTATTCGGGGATAAAAGTTCCCTTGAAGTAGGGACGAGGACAGGGATTGCTGTTACTTTTGGGGTTTGGTGAGAGGAAAGAGACGAGAGACTCCGGTAAAGACCTGTACGCACCTCGAAGGGACCAGAGAGATATTTCGGAGTAGTGTGACTTAATTTGACGACCACGCACACGTCATAGTGGTGAGACCTGTAGACTTGGTGGGAACCCTACTCCCAGCGAAACAAAGACGTCTCACAAGATTGTCTGACGAAGGCCCGTAAACACATCGGCCATCGTTTTTCCTCCTGATGTTATATACCTAGGGATTCTACGTTTCACTATTTTTTAAATACTTTAGACGAGTAATAAAGTGGTTTCCTAATCTTCGTTTATTAAATGGTTACGTACCGATCTTTGTCCTAATCTGTTTTTTTATAACAAATAAGGGAGACATGACACTTAGGAGTTAATTTTACAATATAGATATAATCCTTCTTTTCGTAAAGGTCAGGTTCACTAGGTTCGTACATATACGAAAATCATACTGTTCGTGAGACACATTGAATTATCACATTCTCTACATAGACTATCTACGAGATGTAAAAGTCAGTATGGTCTTCATAATACGAAAACTTATTGGATAGAGTTGAGTTTTTGGGTGGGTGTTTAGTTCAAAAAGTCCTTAAAAATCCAAAAAGAAATATCTAGATAGCATGAGGAGGCAAATTGGGAGTGTTATGTATATATTCGATATTCCTCAAACAACAGAATTAAAAGATTGAATAGGACTTTTAGATTATGTTAAGAACCTTTCATTGTGAGTAAGTTGAGTTTATAAACAACGCACTTTATGTAGGTTGGTCTACATAGTTTACGGATTCACAGTCCGTGACAAGGTTAATGTAGACGATTTATAAAACCTAAGAAGTATTTGTGTCTTATAATATTTATTTTTAATTGACCTATGTAAACCAATGTCACTAAAAGGAAAATGACTCTTCCAAGGTCTTTGTGTGTCTCTACACCACTGCTCTTAGTTCTGAATGAGGTACTGGGGTTTAGGCATCGGTTTTGCAACTTTCCCCCTCCAAATCTGACTATCGGTTCAGTCGGGTCAGTCTTTGTAAATGGTCTATAAAAAGATCGTCCTTGTTTTCCTTCTACCGGTCGGGTTGAGACTACCTCCGATGTCCTACATCCCAAGTTCTCAATTGCTCTCGGCACAAAAATAGGACACCTCTTTTAGAACTCACTCTCTCCTATTTTAGTCGCCTTCTCTTTTCTCGTAGATCTGACGTAATCATCGTAGGAAGAAATAGGTGCAGTCACTACTAAGGGAAATGGAACACCGGGACGTCAAAAGTGATTTCCCCGGTCTCAGATAAATGGGTAGGGGACCTAGACTCGAACTGATATGTCGGTTATCAGTTAGCAGGTGTGCTATTTGTCCAGTGGTACGTGATCAAGGTTTCGGAGCACATAAGAATAAGAGTGAGGACACTGACAGGAGGAGGACGTCCTTGTCCAAGTGTGTGCTTCGTTGGATTTATACGTAGTTGTCTACTTACCCATTTCTTCTACAACCAATATATGAGGTGTATAAGGTATATACCTTATAATAAGTCGGTTTTTTTCCTTGTTTTGACCCAGTAAATATCCCTACACCTACTTGAATCTTAGACAGTATGTCTCACTTCACACAGTCTTTCTCTTTTCGTTCATAATCTATGTCATAGATCTTTTGATCCTACTACTTGGATAAACTTTCCGTTCTTCTCTCTATGGCTGTATCTCTTACTTGAACACCCGTACCGTCCACCCCTTCCCCTTCCTCCCCCTTGGCTCTCTCCTCGTGACTGTATGTGTGTGACGACGACGACGACGGCAACGACGACGACGACGACGACGACGACGACGACAACGACGACGACGACGACGACGACGACGACGACGACGATTCAGCGAAGTCAGCACAGACTGAGACACGCTGGGGTCTCTGCCGTCGGGTGGTCCGAGGAGACAGCGACCCTAAGAGGTCCGTTCTTGTAACCCAACGCTAAAGGAAGAGGTTACGTACTTTCACTTTTCACTCTCACTTCACTGAGTCAGTACAGGCTGAGAAGCGTTGGGGTATCTGACGTCGGATGGTCCGAGGAGGTAGGTACCCTAAAAGGTCCGTTCTCATGACCTCATCCCACGGTAACGGAAGAGGCTATGTATGTGATGGTCTTCATTTTATATATTACCCTTCGTGTACATATCGTGTGTCCCTCGAATCGGACCACGAGACACTACTGGTCCGCCCCGCTTTGCCAACCTTCCACCCTCCTTCCGAGTTCTCTCTCTAATATATACACACACATATATATATCGACTAAACACAACAACATGTTGTCTTTGATTGTGTCAAACATTTCGTCGATATCAAGATAAAAAAAAAAATTCTTGTCCAAGTCCAATTAGTCGACATCGTCTCAGGTCCCGGGGTCGTAGGAGTCGACTGTCGCCCTTCAAGAGTCTGTGTCCCCACTCGGGTCCGTTCCACTCGTCTCGAAGGAACGGTAGGACATCGAATCGGGTCTGTGTTTTTGTTATTTTAATTGAATAACAATTCCTTAGGAGTTAACCAGATCTTGTTGTTATGACCTGTCACAAGAACATCTGTATTGGTATTTTTATGACGGGTGTAAGAACACCCGTATTGGTTATTTGAGGGGAAAGGGATTCAAATCCCAGTAAACCTATAGGTTTAGGTGAGAAAATACTTCATAGATAGGTAAGTTCGAGAGAGTACTGAAGTGCTGTTAGATGTCTGTACTAAACAGTCCGAAAAGTAATAACGTTCCTACCCTCGATCCAAGAACGATCAGAGACGGAAGGACTTAGTTGATGTTTTCAGGACTAGAAAGTAAGAGAGGATTAAGCTCATAAACCTACTGAGGATTCAGACAGACATAGTGGATACGAAAAAATAGAACTAATAGTCGATATATAAAAACGGAAAAGCATACAGACACTTATAAATAATGTACGTCTTGTATCATATTTAAAAATTTTTCATATCCGAGGTTTACCATAATAGACAATATTATAAACCCGAAGGATCCACCACGGGTCACCATTTCTTGGACGGACGGTTACATCTCTGTGTTTTCTTCACCCAAGATTGGGACCCAGTCTTTCTAGGGGACCTCCTCTCGTACCGTTGGGTGAGGTCATAAGAACGGACCTCTTAGGGTACCTGTCTTCTTGAACCACCCGATGGCAGGTACCCCAACGTTTCTCAGGCTGTGTTGCCTTCACTAATCTTATGATGACCTGTCTTAAGGGGGTGCGGATAGGCTACGTGTCCTCTTTCCCGGTTCCTTGAGTTAAGTGTAATCTGTAACTCGAACGACCCTGACTTAAAGTCAACATTGTTTAGAGACAGATATAGATCGAAAGAGACAAAGATTCTACCTTGGGAAGACCCTAAGAAATCTCTCGGAAGAGGAGTCGTGACTTTAAGGCCCCTTCTAGGTCTGGATCTAGCGGGGGAGTCCCAGAGGGTCGAGTCTAAGACGGGAGGTCGTGGGTTGGTGGAAGTTGTAGATCACAGAACTTTTCCTATAACCGATTCAGGGCTAAGATCTGTGGTGAGCACCAATTCAGAACAAAGGAGGTTCGTGACACTCGGACCCTCCAAAGTGACGAGTAACGTTGTCAAGGTCGGATCGAGGAGTACCATGATCTTGAGACGCTTTTCCGGCCGACACGCCCGGATAACAAAGGTCAAATGCTGGACGGGACGTACTAGTTACTTTCGTACCGACCAAAGTGAAGGAGGGTCGTTCAGGATCCTCCTTTTAGTTGCCTGTGGACGAGTGGAGTCTTTTAGGAAAGTGGATAAGTCACACCAAGTAGATCAGGAATAACGACGTACAAGAGACTGCGGACATTTCATAGTCCAATAATAAACGGACCGGAAATTACCAACGAAGGTACTTTCGTTACCGGACGGTATTTGATTGTACGGTAGGTCTTTATTTGTGGAGGATGTGGATACGGATTGTTTGTAAAGGTCTTTTTTAAAATTTTTTTGGATTGGATCTTGTACAATGAGGTGTTGTTATTTGACCCTTATATAAATCTTCAAATTTTGGTAACTAATTAGTTTTTTGTTATCAAGGTTCTGAACCTTTATGGAATTTACATAAGTAAAAGAAGTTTGGACTTTTATATGATACTTTATATACGAGTCTAATTTTATACCCCGAAACTAAAAGTTGTTGTGGAAAACCCGGAATGGACATTGTGGAGGTTCTGGATTTATAATGGAACAAAGAAAGGAGTAGGTAGATGATAAGTGTGTTGATTAAAGAAGATGAATATTAAAGGAGGTCGTGTCCTTCTTCACCGTAACGACTCGTCGGATTATTTAACTAGAGGTGTACAGTTGTAAGAATTTTATAGACATGTTATAAATGTGACATAAAAGATCCCTCTTTGTAATAAAATTTAATTCCCTCACGTGGAGAAAGTAGACTTTTGACCAGTAGGTACATAGTCGACTATGAACTACGGGAAGAAACTAGAAGGGGTTTCGTTGTGAGGGGAACCGTGTTCCAATAACTAATTTCCTTTTAAGACACCTCTTCTACCTTCACCGGTAAATTAAATATAACATCTCGTATGTCACAAAACACTCTTTCTCATATTTATCTACACAGGGATATGAGAGTGGAGGTACATTTTTATAAATATTTTATATAGTTTCTGTTCTTATATGTTACCTAATTTCTGTTAGAGAAATTGTTCACCACGACCCTTTTGACCAGTTGGTGAACATTTTCTTACTTTGATCTTGTGAAAGATTGTGGTAAGTGTTTTTATTTGAGTTTTACCTAATTTCTAGATTTACTTCCTGGTCTTTGATATTTTAGGATCTCCTCTTGTATCCGTTTTGTGGGAGGCTGTATGTAGTGTCGTCCTAGGAGATACTGGGTGGAGGGTCTTATAACCTTTATTTTCGTTTTTATTTGTTTACCCTGGATTAATTTGAATTTTCGAAGACGTGTTGTTTCCTTTGATATTCGTTCCACTTTTCTGTCGGAAGTCTTACCCTCTTTTATTATCGTTTACTGCGTTGACTGTTTGTTGATTAGAGTTTTTATACGTTCGTTGAGGACATCGAGTTAAGGTCTTTTTATTTGCTGGGTTAGTTTTTTACCCGGTTTCTTGATTTATCTGTAAAGAGGTTTCTTCTGTATGTCTACCGATTGTTTGTGTACTTTTCTACGAGTTGTAGTGAGTAATAATCTCTTTACGTTTAGTTTTGGTGTTACTCCATGGTGAAGTGTGGTCAGTCTTACCGACACTAGGTTTTTAGACGTTCGTTATTTACGACCTCTCCCACACCTGTTTTCCCTTGGGAGAATACGACAACCACCCTTACGTTTGATCATATCGGTGATACCTCTTGTCACACCTCTAAGGAATTTTTTGACCTTTATCTTGACGGAATACTGGGTCGTTAGGGTGACGATCCGTATGTGTGGTTCCTTTGGTCTTAACTTTCTCCGTGCACATGGGGTTACAAGTAGCGTCGTGACAAATATTATCGGTCCTGTACCTTCGTTGGATCTACAGGTAGTCGTCTACTTACCTATTCTTTCGACACCATGTATATGTGTTACCTCATAATGAGTCGGCAATTTTTCTTAAGTAAACTTAGTCAAGACTACTCTACCTACTTTGACCTCGGCTAATATGTCTCACTTCATTCGGTCTTTCTTTTTGTGGTTATGTCATATGATTGTGTATATATACCTTAAATCCTTCTACCGTTACTGCTGGGACATACGTTCTGTCCNTAAAATAACATGTTGCACCTCTTATGTCAGTTATAAAATATGGACGTTTACTTTTCATTGAAAAATTTAACATATTTATTATTAAAGTTTATAAAAAGTTTTAATCATGTAATATTTTTATAATATTTTAATATTTTTAACTATGTAGTAAGATTAAAATACGGAAGGTACACTCTCATTGTACGTATATAAACTTCATATAAGACTCTGTTAAGAAGTGGTCAGAGAGTAAGTAGACGTGTAGAATACTTTCTTCATAATCGACGATAGAAAACAAGGTTTGAAAACAAAGTTTCACCCATATCACTTGTCGGAACCTTCTAACATTATTGGGACATTTCGTTACCAGGGGTTGGTTCTCACTGAAACAGGTGTCCTTTGTAAACCGTTACAGATTTCTATAAAAACTAACAGTGTCGACTCCTATTTTGTCCGTAGATCACCCGGTTGCTACCACGATTTATAGGATGTTTCGTGTCCTGTTTGAAGGTATTGTTTCTTTGAAGACCGGGTCTTACACTTCTCACGGTTCTAAGTCTTTAGTACGAAATCTAGTTTCTCTTCTGAACGAACGACGGGCAATATCTTGCAAGCCAGAGGGACTCGAGTCCTAAGGGGAGGATATAACGTAGGACGGTATACGATCACAGTCGACCAGTGGAAACACGGCGGACGTTCTTGACCCCGAGTCCCTCCGGTGTGTTTTCACATCTAGAAAAACGGTAACGAAAACGACACTCGTGATGTAACAGGGAGTATCGACTCACTCCTCTGAGAAGATGGTCGTGAATACTTTGATACCATCTCACTTTTGTCTGATTTTATGCAGAACTGTCTAACCAGATATAAAATCTGTGTCTAACCAGATATAAAATCTATGTCAAACAAGATATAAAATCTGTTGTTTTTTATTTACGTTTTCCTTTGACAAAATTTGACACAAAAGTTGGATATACCGTATTTTTTCCTAAACGTACAATTAAAAGTTTCGTGAAAATAATTCGATAATTTTTTATTCGTTGGGTTTTCTTTTTAGTAGTGTCTATATATTAAACGTATAAATTTTTCTATATCCGAGTACTTGTTAATTTTTCTAGACGGAGTAAGAATTAAATTTTTTATGCTTAAATTTTTTATATTTGTAAAACAAGAGACCGTTTTAAAAAATTCTAATTAGTATAGGTTAGGATTATTTCAAATCCCTTTTCCGTGAGAAGGTGAAGTTCAACCTTATACTAAATCTAGTTTGTAAAACCTCCTTTTAAAACTAGTTTTTAAAATAAATTGTCGATATAAAGATTCGGAAATGAGATCGATAAGAGTTTCAAGTCGTTCTGGGTCATGTTGATACAAGTAAAATACCAGAGAATATTATCTTTTTTTAATTTTTGTTAGATTTAAATATAGTGATTTCGTTATCAATTTATTACAAACCACATAGGTTAATTGCATTAATATACGTCGGTAACTTTCTTACTGGGTCCGTGTATACGTGATATCATAACATCTTCAGGTTCTAAACAATGATTCACTTTCTTTTTCTTTTTTGTATATATTATATCACATGAAGTAATATGATAAAAGTCCTTTATTTTCTTCTTACCTTTGTCTATAACTTATTTGTCGACCTTCTCTGTCTATTCTGACCATAAATCCTATGACTTTTTCTCCTACTGTGGGGAGCCACGTGGGTGATACCTTTTTTTCTCATACTTTCAAGAAGTTCTTTGATTTCTATCTTGACACTTAAACAAGAGGTATTGAGACGAAGACGAAATACAGACAAGTAAAAAAATCTAAGGCGTATATTCGCTTTAGTGTGTCATAGACAGAAAGAGAGTGACTAAATGAAGTGATTCCTTTTATGACAGATCCAGTAGGTACAACAACTTTTGAGAAGGTTGAGAGGACGTATTTTTCTTTTCCATAGGGGAGGTCCAATTCCAGGAGAATTGGGGTTGGACCAGTAGTAGTTATTGAGGAAACGATCGGATGTGAGACTGAGTTGTATTTCTCAAGTCAAGTCAAGTCAGTGAGTCAGTCCAGACTGAGAAACACCGAGGTACCTGACGTCGTGTGGTCCGAAGGGACAGGTAGTGTTTAAGGGTCTCTAACGAGTTTGAGTACACGTAACTCAGTCACTACGGTAGGTCGGTAGAGTAGGAGAACAGTAGGGGAAGAGGAGGACGGAGTCAGAAAGGGTCGTAGTCCCAGAAAAGGTTCCTCAGTCAAGTAGCGTAGTCCACCGGTTTCACAACCTCAAAGTCGAAGTCGTGTCAGGAAGGTTACTTATAAGTCCTGACTAAAGGAAATCCTAATTGACCGACCTAGAGGAACGTCAGGTTCCCTGAGAGTTCTCAATAGAGATTGTGGTGTCAAGTTTTCGTAGTTAAGAAGTCACGAGTCGAAAGAAATATCAGGTTGAGAGTGTAGGTATGTACTGGTGTCCTTTTTGGTATCGGAACTGATCTACCTAGAAACAGCCGTTTCATTACAGAGACGAAAAATTATACGACATATCTAACCAGTATGAAAAGAGGGTTCCTTGTACTCAGAAAAAGTACCGACGTCAGTGGTAGACGTCACTAAAATCTCGGGCGTTTATATTCCAGAGAGGGACAAAGGTAACAAAGGGGTAGATAAACGGTACTTCACTACCCTGGTCTACAGTACTAGAAGTAAAAAACTTACAACTCAAAATTCCGTCGAAAAAGTGTGAGGAGAAAGTGAAAGTAGTTCTTCGAGAAATCAAGAAGAAGTGAAAGACGGTATTCCCACCGCAGTAGACGTATAGACACCAATAACTGTAAAGAGGGCCGTTAGAACTAAAGTCGAACACGAATTAGGTCGGACCGTAAAGTGCACTACATGAGACGTATATTCAATTTACTTGTCCCATTGTTATATGTCGAAACTCCATGAGGAAAGGGTTAAACCTTAGTCAGACAACAAGGTACAGGTTAAGATTGACAACGAAGGACTGGACGTATGTCTAAAGAGTTCTCAACCCAGTCCGCCAGACCATAAGGGTGGAGAACTTCTTAAAAGGTGTCAAATAACACTAGGTGTGTCAGTTTCCGAAACCGTATCAGTTATTTAGTCTTCATCTACAAAGAGACCTTGAGAACGAAAAAACTACTAGGTCACCTACAACCGTTAAACTAGAGACCAAGGAGACGGAAAAAATTTAGGTCGAACTTGTAGACCCTCAAGTATCAAGTGTGTGACAACTTCGGACCGAACCTCTTAAAACTCGTAATGAAACAATCGTACACTCTACTCACGTTAACACACCATCAAACTTGTAAGAAACCGTAACGGAAAGAAACCCTGACCTTACTTTTGACTGGAAATGGTTTTTCTCAATAACATAGTATAAAAATACAAAGATATTCATACCAACTTAGATAGGAGGTCCAACATAATTTCATACTCGACTTTACCGTTCTATTTTCAACGTACGTCCTATTTTATTCTCTTTTTATTTACCAACTGATTCGCAGTCACAAATATACGTGGCGACCCAGGCACTACTCAAAGTCAGATATTGCTAAGAGCATAGGTTCTCTTTTTCTCTTGTTTGGTCGTCCTCCTTTCTATCTCACGTACGTACGATTCAGTGAAGTCATTACACCGGGGTACCTGACATCGGGCGGTCCGAGGAGACAGGTACCCCTAAGAGGTCCGTTCTTATGACCTCACTCAACGGTACGGGAGGAGGTCCCCTAGAAGGACTTTCTATCTCTGATGGAGTCTTTATCCGTCGGGAAAAGTCAAATCTGACTCTTCAATTTATTCTCACTTCTCTCTACACCAAGTCCCAACGATACGAAACTCAAGAGACTCTCGGGCGTCAATGTTGACGGTGTCAATGTTGACATTATTATTTTCCGGACGAAGATTTTGGATGGGTAGAAACGTCATAACTCATTAAAATGGTGATGAGTTAAATCTAACTATACGGTAAACAGTGTACAATGATTCAAAGGAGAGGTAATTACAACGATTTATAAAATTTGCAAAAATTATAGTGAATATACACCTTATATTCTTTTATGTCGTTTTATGTCGTTTGATATAAGTGTATCTTGTTCTTTCTTCGTCTGAGTGTCTATTTCTCTTGTTTAATCACCAATGGTAACCGCCCCCCCCTCGTTATGTCCTTATCTCCTTATTCCCCATGTTTGATTGTCCAGATTGTGTTCGATATTCCTGTCAAACGTGTCGTACGCCTTATCTCGGGTGTAAAATATTATTGATATCACCTTATATTGGAATCTGTAATACTTAGTGATATAACATGTGGACATTGTTTATTATAGTATGTACGTCGTTGATATGGAAATTTATTTGAAGAAATTTTATTTTAAGTAAATCTAAATGAGGGTAAACCCTCACCCGAAGAAACCATCCGTAAAAATTCTTATTGAAAAGCGTGAAAAACCTGATGGTACAATCAGCGATGTAAAAGTTTCATACAGGAAGTTCTTTAATTGATCTCCACTCCGGGTAGTCTGAGTTTATAAATAATCAGTCACAGGGAGGTTTGAACATTTACAAATAATTGGAAAGTCAGTTTAAAAAGAATGATGTGTCATATCTTATTATCACGAAACGGATTCGTTACCCGAACAAAAGTAGGATGTCTGTGACTTCCTTATAGAGTAGTACAACAGGAGGATCTGACTTCAGGATTTTCGAGTTTCGGTTACGGTACCGGGGGGAAGACACGTGTAATCCCGTTAGAGATGATACGTTTCACGTTTGATCGAAGAAAGGTATAAGTAATAAAAAGGTAGAAAGAGAAAACGAGTCGACCGAGTGAATCAACACAGTGCAGAATAAAGTTTTTAACCGAATTTATTGAACCCCTTGGTTCATCTTATATTTATGTATTTAATCTGAGGTCGTAACGTTCTTGAGGGTGTCTTCGTTTCCAAAAGGAATACTACGAGTGGAGGAGGACAAACTATTTATGGTAAGAGGTCTTATTTTCACAGGGAGTAACTTCTGAATCGGTAGGGAGTACCGAAGTCGTAGTAAACAAGTCCTTGTGTTTGAACTTTGGTGGTAAACAAAGGTAATTATCGGGTACATGTGTTTTATAAAGTGACGGAAGGACGTCCGATTAGTCTTTCCAAACATGGTAGACGACGAACAACTGATAAGTTACGACACCTCGAAAGGATCCTTTCGGGGTCTCGGTGTTTATAGAGGACGAAAGACGGTAAACGTCATAGACACTAATATTTACCTCGTTTGTTTTTATTTGATTATATGTTTTAGGGTGTCTCGTTCCGAGGGTACCCCGTCGTACATGACTACGGGATGACAATCGACAAGTCACCAAGGACTGAATGGTCCGAGAGGTTCCGTGCAAAGTAATATAAACATGTTTTTTTCGTCCGAACGAGAGTTAAGATAAACAAACCGAAAGACAACAGTTAGTTCGTTATAGAAATTTTCCCAGACACGAGAATCAGATTAGAATAAGTAACTTCTCGTAAAGGTAGACCTACTAGTTTGGAGTTATCCTCCTCCATCCACGCTCTTACTAAAGTCCTCTTGTTTAGTCACGCAGGAAAATTTCCTCGTGGAAGGCTAGTCGACAGAGGGTCATCACCTCTTGACGGTTGGCACTGAAAACGAGTCCGGTCCTTCCTTGTTCACAGTCACCACTGCGTCCTCCGGTTCGTCCGATTCACCTGTTCACTGAGTGTAGGTAAATGCGTGGTCGAACGAAAGTCAAACGAGTAATCGTAGTCACGACCCCCGATTACCTATGAACCCTCCTTCAGTAAAAAGAGACGTTTACAGACCATCTTTTACCTTTACTTTTGGGTTACTCACGAGACAAGGACTGTTTCGAAAGGTTCCGACTGTCCCTAACGCAAACCCCTCCCGACCAGTGTTCCAAGTGGACACTTAAAACACAATCCTGTCAGAAGGAGGACTCGATCCGAAACTTAGTGGTTTTTTTTTTTTTCGTACTTTTTATTTCGATAGTTTCTCCTACGTAAATAGAGTCAAAAGACAAGCAAACCGAATTTTAATAGTCTCCCTTTAAAAATTGACGACCCGTAAGTAATACATAAGGTCGTGGGTCACCACACGAGTATTTATGACTATTAATGAGACCCCGTTTTCTTTAAAGGTGACAAAGGAATGAAGACACCATACTTATGTGAGTGGTACCGGTTAAAGTTCGATGTTGTACTCAGTGATTTCCATCTTACCTTTTTTAACGTCCGCCGTCAGAACCGTCGATAATTCTAGGTTGTGGAGACGGGGAGATTTACGTTTACCGCCAAGTAGAAGTACATCTTATTTTCTAGTAATAGAAAAAAATGTCTCCATGGGGTTTTTAGTTTGATACTAAGAGAAACAGATTTCCTCTATCTATCTATTTATTTCTATATATCTCTTTATGTATATTTTACCTTTGAAAAAGTTCAACACATATAGCCACCGAGTCGCCACTTTCTTAGATGGACGGTTACGTTCTCTACGTCCTCTTCGTTCAAATTGAGGACCGACCCTTCTAGGGGACCTTTTCCTTTGCCGTTGGATACGATCATAAGAACGGACGTCTTAGAGTACCTGTCTCCTCGGACCACCCGATGTCAAGTATCGAAACGTTCCTCGGTCTGTACTGACTCGTTGACTCGCGTGTGTATATACATATGTATATATCCATATCTTGAACTTCTGCAAAGATAAAAAAATAAGAGTAAGAACTGAGTAAGTCGAGAGAACCCAGGGAGATCGACGGGATGTTCATTATGAAATCTCCAATATCTTTGTCAGTTAAGTGACTTGTATTTTTGACCGCACAGGAGACTATAATCCTTCCAAAAAAATTTTACAAAAAGACGTGTTATTTTGAATAGTACCCTTTTTTTGGTAACTGTGTGATTGATATCCTTCATTAAATGACGGACGGTAAGGTTCAAAAAGAAGTTAAAAATCAAAACGTAGGTTTGTAAATTCGAAACCCCACCCTTAGTAAAAGTACATTCAACATTCTCAACGACAACAACAAATCAACGATTCAGTACAGACTGAGAAACATGGGCACCTGGTGTCGCACGGTCCGGAGGGACGGGAAGCAATAAAGGGTCTCAAACGAGTCTGAGTACAAGTGACAGTCACTACGATAGGTTTGTAGAGTAGAAGACAACTTCTCTACTATATTAAGACCCCATATAGGAACACGAAGATCTTTGTCTCTGAGATACAGAAATAAACGGAAACCTTTTACTTCACTTTTATGACGACGAATTTATTTTAGATAGTGGACTAGTTAAACTATAGTACCGATACTTAGATAACACGTCTTTGTTCAACTCGACATTCATTTCTTGATAGTTATATGAGATACAATTTTAAGATCTTCCGTCTCCTAAAATTCTATATTCTGTTGATTGTTCTAAGACTTAGTCAGACTGACAGACAAGACGTTCCGGATCTCGTCACCGAATCCCGAACCCGGGACCTTGGTCTGATGGACCAGATTTACGACTAAGAGAACGAACGATCAAGACACTAAGATCCGTTCAAAGAAGGGAGGTGACAATTCACCACTAGTACTATTTTAAATTAAGTAACCCGATATTATTCGTAATTTAGACAGTATAAAAATTATTTTTCCGTAAAATATTTATGGTGTAACACAAAAGATTTATTTGTATTCCTTCTTAAAAGTTCCTGATGTTTTTTTATGTACCTCTAGATTGGATTTAGAAAGTTCCCTCGACTAAATATCTTCTTTCACGAGGGTAGGAAGACTGATACGTTTAATTACGATTACGGTGTGAGACCCAACGTTCAAAAATTGTCAGATCCACTTTCTTCAAGGGCGAGAGAAAGTTAGTTGGACCTCTTTACAGAAGTTACACTTGTAAGTCCGTCAGATGTCCCATAGTAAGACTACTAGTGGTTCTGTAAATACCTTGAAACGTTGTAAGGGTAGAGGCGTCACACATTGCCGTCACCACCCCCCTGACCCCTCCCGTACCTATTTCGAGATTCCTCAAGACACCATAACGATCAGTATAGACCTTACCAGGAGTTTCATAAAGTACCTCGTTACTAAGTATCAAGGACAGTTTATAGTCTCAGGAACTCAATCTAAATTCACTTAGTAAGAAGGATGAGGCACTTGGTTGGGATCCACTACTGTTGTTTCACGAAATCACAATCATGACGTGGACTTACGTGACTTTCTTCTCTATCCGATTACGGAAGATCCGCAAACTGGAAAGATTAAGAATAGACGGGAGAAAACAAAGGGGGATTAACAGAACATGACGACTGGAGGAGGATTCAAGGTTTAGAAGGAAAGAGGTTGGTTTGTTTTATCTGAAACACAGATGAGTCAAGTGTCGTTGGATTAGTGATACCTTGACTCCTCCTGGGACACGGATCCTCGGAAATACAAGTCGGAGGTACTGAAAGGAACTCGAGGTTTCCCTTCCAAGTTTGTCAACGATTAGTCCCTTCTCTCCCTAACCTTTCTGTTCCCTCCTTGTCGGTTCTTCATTATTACGTCGGCACCCCGTCCCAGGTCCAAAATGGAGTTCCCCATGTGTATTGTTATAAAAATCTAGAAGTATCTTGATTTTGGGTCGTCTACCTTCTACAGTCGTGAGAAGTATGGTCTCTTCCGGTACTAATTACCTTGATCTCTTCGAGTAGTTCTCTAATGAACTCCGGTATAATTTCCGGAGACGTTTGTGAGATTAGAACAGTCGTTGGGGTGGGAACTTAATGACAATACTTTGAGAAGTAAGTAGTGTAGAAGAGTCCAACCCTGTGCATCAAAAGGTCCCGTTCTCTGACGACACAGGGTGAAACGGACTGTTTCGTTACTTCGTTAAGAAAAGATGAAGTGGGTTTTGAGACAGAGACTTTAAACTAAGGTGTGACCACGTGTCTCCGACTCAAAAGTCGTAGTCGATGTTAACGATTGTAAAAATTTTACACACAAACGCACACACACACACACACACACACACACACACACACACAAGTCAGAACAGACCGAGAAAGTATATAGGAAGGTCTATTGTGTAAAAGTTTCCTGTGAACACCTTTATATAAGAGTATTAGTAAAATTGGTTCCCGTATAGTCTATACCCCGTCTGATTGTTTTCCTGATCCCCTTTAGTAAAAACCATTCCTCCGTGAAGGTTTCTTTTATACAAGAGGCTAAAGGAGGCTTTGACGTGATGTGTTCCCCAGTGAGTAAGATTGACTGTCCTAAAAGAGGGTATAATTCTAAGGGGTTTCATAATTTGTAAAGGGGTTCAATTAAAAAAATTATATTTAAATAAATAAAATTAACCTCCAATTAATGAAATGTTATAACATAATCAAAACGGTATGTAGTTGTACTTAGACGGTGTCCATATGTGTACAAGGGGTAGGACTTGTGGGGGGGAGGGACATGGTAGGGAGACCCAGTAGGGTCACTCGGTCGGGGTTCGTAGGGGTTCAATTAAACTAACATAACAAGTAAATTTAAAAAGTGTAAACGTAAATTATATATAAAAACATTAGACAAACGAAGAAAAATGAAAAAAAATAAAAATAAATAAATAAAAAAATAAAATGAAATGTTATGACATAACCAAAACGGTATGTAGTTGTACTTAGACGGTGCCCACATGTACACAAGGGTTAGGACTTGGGGAGAGGGTGGAGGGAGGGGTATGGTAGAGAGACCCAGTAGGGTCACGTGGTCGGGGTTCGTAGGTCATAGGACGTAGCTTGGATCCGACCGTTAATCAAAGAATATATTATAATATGTACAAAGCCACGGTAAGAGGGTTTAGTAGGGTGGGAGAGGGAGAGGGTGTCTCAGGTTTTCTGACAAGATATGTAGACACAGATAAAACGACAGAGCGTGTGTCCCAATAGTAATGGTAGAAAGATTTAAGGTATATATACACAATCATATGACATAACCACAAAAAGAAAGACCGAATGAAGTGAAACATATTATCCGAGATCAAAGTAGGTGGAGTAATCTTGACTAAGGTTACATAAGAAAAATTGCCGACTCATTATGAGGTAACACATATACATGGTGTCGAAAGAATAGGTAAGTAGACGACTACCTGTAGATCCAACGAAGGTACAGGACCGATAATATTTGTCACGACACTGCTTGTAACCCCATGTGCACGGAGAAAGTTAAGACCAAAGGAACCACACGTACGGGTCGTCACCCTAACGACCCAGTATTCCGTCAAGATAAAGGTCAAAAAATTCCTTAGAGGTGTGACAAGAGGTATCGCCGACATGATCAAACGTAAGGGTGGTTGTCACATTCTCCCAAGGGAAAACAGGTGTGGGAGAGGTCGTAAATAACGAACATCTGAAAACCTAGCGTCGGTAAGACTGACCGCACTTTACCATGGAGTAACACCAAAGCTAAACGTAAAGAGACTATTACTCACTACAACTCGTAGAAAAGTACACAAACAATCGGTAGACATACAGAAGAAACCTCTTTACAGATAAATCATAAAAATTATAGATTGTCTAAGTTACTTTTACTCCATCCATGGACTAAGAAATTGGTGTAACCGATTGTTTTGTCTTGACTACGTTTTATCGACTCTTTGTCTGTAAAGAATGTTAAAAATCTGTATATCTAAAAGTTTCATTTTCATTAATTTAGTGTGTTTGTGGTAAAAGTACTAGTGACGTCAGTGAAATCGTGTTTTATCATTTTTGGTGTTTTAACCTCACCGGTAAGAAACTCACGGGTTATACATAAGACATAGAGTACATTATACATAAGACATAAAGTGTACACAACAAAGTATATTGAAGTGTTGGTTTCCTGCAATTCAAAAAGACCAACGTCCGTAGTTACTACGGATATGTAATAGATAAGGGTGGAACAAAGACTGATCGGTTTGAGTATAAAATAGGTCCTACAGTTATACAAGTCTTTTCGATATTACAGGATCTAAGGGAGTATCGACCCCTATTGTACATAGTGTCAAGACCGGTCACTTCGTCTTCATCTTCGGAGAACCCAACACTCTAAACAAAAGGGGTATCTTTAAGTGGACTTTACGGGGAAAACCCAAGGTGGGAAGGGGAGAAGAACGAATCTTACAGCTACGACGTGAACCACCACGTCAGTATTTCTACTTTTGGTGTGTGACTCCTACCGTCTCGTCTGTGTATCTTTGTCGAATCCTATTATTAATGTACTTTCTCGTCTACGTGATTGAGATCTGACGGATAAAGGTCTGTGGAGTTATTTACTCTTTTTATTTCGGCAACAAACAGGACAATGCACATCGGTTTGTGTTTTTGTAGAGATAGGGGAAAAATGGGTATTTTTTTATGTTCGAACCTCTCAAGACCAGGTTGTACCGTTGGAGTCTCCTACGATTTGTGTGGAGGAGGGTGTCTGTGTGGTTTAGATGTCGATGTGTACTTTCTCAGGAGAGACTTTCTTAAGGGAGACTACTGAGGACGTGTAACCCACTTGTTCTTTTTTGGGTGTACCTTTACCCATCCTTTTCGACTCTGTGTCCGAACGGTATTTGGGGTGAGGACCGTGTCGTTGCATGTTAACTCTTCCTTGGGTGTCAAGGGTCAAAGAGGGACTCCTCCCTTCCTAAACCTGGGTTGTAGATCGTAGGGTTAAAAGTTCTGAAGGTGGAGTTCCTGACTTCGGGTTTTGTGGATCGAGACTATCGGTCGGCCCGGACGTGGGTATTCTGGGTCTTCTACCGCCGTTCGTTTGTCGAGGATTGTCTGACATCTCCTAAATGACACCGATAGTGGGACTCCTAGTCGTGTCCCCCTCGTCCTTTTTTTTTTTACGGGTGGAGGGTTAGAAAGGGAGTTTTATCAGACAAGTAAGTACAATTTTCGACGACGGACTTCTACTCCAAAGATCTCGTGTGTAGATCCTCGACTAACGGTAGGAAGAACCTCTGGTCTCGGACCCCTCCGGTCGTCTTCGGTAGAGACACTAGACAGACGGGGTAGGGTACAGTGACCAAAGGGAGATTTCCTCAAACACGTGTCCAGACCACGGGGTTGAAAACGAGGACGGTGGGTCTTCTATGTGGAAACTAATGTACTGGGACCACCGGTTACCCTGACCACAAAGGTTCAGGGTGTTCTGACGTCGTTTGTTTCTTATTCAAGGATTGACCGATAGAGGGGGTCCCGAGTCGTGTCTCCCACTTTTGTCTTTGAGGGGTTGGGGTCTAGAAGGAAATTTTTATAGATTGATCGATACGAAAATTTCGTCAACGGATTTCCAGGTCAAAGGTTAGTAGGAAGTAGATCCACAACTGACTTTAGAAAGGGGAACCCTATTACTGTCAGAACCGTATGGGAGTTCATGACCCTCGGTGGTCCTTGTTTCTTCCACCAAACCTGTTAGTGTTTCCACACTTTCTGCTCTTTTTTGATTCCAGTCTAACTTTCTATTTCAAGTAGAAGATATGTTCTGGAGAGGTGGTTTTGACCCTCCCCACCGACAAAGTAGTTTCCGTGTCTTTGGTTGTTTTCTCTTATTTTCTTTTACTTCTTTGTATCCTTATACAAGGTTTGTTTTCTTATTCTATTTTAGGGTCTTTATCTGGAATTATCTTTAATTATTGAATGGATTATTCCTCGAGTTTTAGTACTCTTACGAGTGATTTCAGTCCTCTTGTTACGTATTTGTTTCACTCCTAAAGTCGTTTCTGTATGTTTTACATTCTTTTATGGTTCGTCTTTTGTATCTTGATTTCTTTTCTTGACTTTTTAAGGTTTCTCCGTAAGATGTCGTCTACTCTAATTCGTCTTTTTCCTCGACGTCTGAGCTTCTGTCCCGTCACCTTACGTAAGTTAGTCTCCTTGTTTTTCTTTTTAGTTACTTTTTTTTTTAATGTGTAGACTTTTGTCATTCGTCGTTTCAGTCAGTGTCTCGAGGTTCTAAACGTAAGGCGAAAGAAACTACGTTTCGGACTTAAGAAAGGTAAGAAGGTATGACGAGACTGTCTGTATGTCCGTAAGGTGTACTCGAGACCTTTTCTGAAATCCCTCCTATGTTGGTTTTAGTAGGAAAATAAATATTCCTTTGACTCCAGATTTTGTCGACTCACTAGACAGAAGATTTCGTACTAGTTTTTACTTTATCTTGTTGAGTCGTGTAGTAGTGACTTATATGAGTCTTTAGTAACTCTATTTTGTCTACCATTCAATTGAACTTCGGTTTATTCACAAGTCCTTTTTCAGTCACTCTAATTCTTAAGACTTCTTGTGATTTTTTTTTACGTTCAAGTAATGTTGTCTAACATAACCGTGACCATTCCACATCACAACGTTCTTCGTCTATAAAACCATAGTGTCTCCTCCTAGACTCCTAAAGGTCCTTTACTTCTCTCGACATTGACTCCTCGCGTCGGAGACTTACTGGGTCCAACCTAGAACGGTCCTTCCGGGACAATAATTAAAGTGAACATACGAGAATGTGTCCGTTTCGGTTTGTTTTTAATCAAAGAATTTTTCAGTCGTAAATACTATATAGAAAACTTATACAAGTGGCAGGTTCCGGGAAAGAACAAAGTGTTAGTATAGTGGTATGTATGGGACACATATGGACACCTACTAAGTACGACTACGAACCGTCTTTGGTTGTTTTAAGACATTCGTTAATAGGAAGCTAATTTTTTATTTATTTGATTCTTTTGTTAGTCAATGTCATATGAATAAGTGGTGGGAAAAACTATTCTTCACTTTTTAGTCTATAACATTTTCTACAAAAATAAAAGAAAGAAAGAAAAATAAATAAATAAATAAAAAATAAAACAAAAATTGAAATGTTATGACATAACCAAAACGGTATGTAACTGTACTTAGGTGGTACCCACATGTACTCAAGAAATTTTTTTTACTCTAGTAATAACAAAAACAAATTAAAAAGTTTTGACACTCGATTTCATGGTAGGAGACAATATAAACTTGTAGATATACGGTATGTTTTTAAATTATTCGGTAGATGAGAGTACATTTTATTTAATAGTAACTACGTTAAATAATTCGAAATTTTAGTAAATAATCATTAATAAATCTTTTCACGTCAACTTGAATTTTAGGGATTGGATTATATTCCTTCCTTCACTAGTACCGTGTAAGATTTTCTTAGAACAGAGTTTTATAACTTTCTTTAGAAAAGTATATTTGTCAAACTTACAAATGAAATCTTGTATAAATGATAACTCTTTTATTGATCCACTTGCAGTCACTTTTATGATAAATTTATATTTTTTAATGTAAGTTAAGTATCTGAGTGTCTAAGTCCTTATAAAATAAAAGTTCTTTCAGTCACGCCCCCCCCCTCTCCCTTTCTACCGCCTCCTTATCCTGCCCTTCTGGTGAAAGAGGGAGTGTTTAAGGAGTTTTCTTGTAAAGTTGCGACTCGTTTGAAGTCTTTTGTTGAAGACATCCGACCGTCTCCTGTAGTCCGTTGGTCTTTTCGTCTAGTAACAGAAGTTTTTGTCCATCCTTTTTTATATTTTCTACTTTTTCCTCTGTTTCCTCCACCCCTCCCTCGAGGCAGGACCCTTCCCTTCGGGCAGGGCCCTTCCCTTAAAATTCTTCTCTCCAAAGGTTTGTGGTCCTTTGTGAGAGGGACGGCTCAGACACCGCTCGGAACCTTTGTGTCTCCCGTTGTATTGTCCTTCCTTTTTATCTATTTATTAATTTTGGTTGTCTAATGTTCGGGTTGTCATTGAGGGGGTCGCCTTTTCGTCGTGTCTGCGGACGTAGGCGGTGACCCTTCACCCCCGTCCCGTCCCTGCGCGCCCTCCGCGCCCGACGTCTCGAAACATTCTTAGCCCGTCCTCGCGGGGCGCGCGTTGGTCTTGCTAGATTGAACCCGATCGTTTGGTCTGACACCCTATCGATGGTGC